>OX155957.1:35917007-36119340 GCA_944548615.1 Micropterix aruncella | reverse complement strand
GTTGCATAAGGATAAGCCCTATTTATGAGATATATGGATGAATAGTGATCGTTAGTCGACTGCAAAAGGACCTTTAAACTTACATTGCACCTGTCGAAAGTCGTGCACATCCGTAAGTATATCTCATTCAAACATAAGCATTTCCCAATACAACCTGGGATTTCCTTCGCTGCTTTTTAAGTAGCTTTTACTAATTTTATTTTAAATAAAAACATGATCCTATAAACGGATTTCTTTACAAACCTTATGAAATATAACAATATTATACTGTTTTCTACAATGTTTCTTTACAATTTTTTAATATTATACAATTTTATATAGGTTTACCCTATTTTGATAACATTATACAATCTTTTTTATAAACTTCTCTGCCAGAAATAAAGATTTAAGTTTCTTCTTTCATTTCATTGAGCATATGGAGTTTTTTTATTTATTTTTAATTCGATTTAATGGCTCGTTGATAACAAACTCAGCCAATAGTATCATATTTTAAATGTTAGTGGCATTCGAAATTTGAATTATTTCGTAATGTCACTTTCATTTATAAAACGGCCTTGCCGAAATGATCAATAGTTTAATTTTTAATTTTTTCGCTTAATTCGTCTCATTTGAAGGCATTTTGTGTTGCATAAGGATAAGCCCTATTTATGAGATATATGGATGAATAGTGATCGTTAGTCGACTGCAAAAGGACCTTTAAACTTACATTGCACCTGTCGAAAGTCGTGCACATCCGTAAGTATATCTCATTCAAACATAAGCATTTCCCAATACAACCTGGGATTTCCTTCGCTGCTTTTTAAGTAGCTTTTACTAATTTTATTTTAAATAAAAACATGATCCTATAAACGGATTTCTTTACAAACCTTATGAAATATAACAATATTATACTGTTTTCTACAATGTTTCTTTACAATTTTTTAATATTATACAATTTTATATAGGTTTACCCTATTTTGATAACATTATACAATCTTTTTTATAAACTTCTCTGCCAGAAATAAAGATTTAAGTTTCTTCTTTCATTTCATTGAGCATATGGAGTTTTTTTATTTATTTTTAATTCGATTTAATGGCTCGTTGATAACAAACTCAGCCAATAGTATCATATTTTAAATGTTAGTGGCATTCGAAATTTGAATTATTTCGTAATGTCACTTTCATTTATAAAACGGCCTTGCCGAAATGATCAATAGTTTAATTTTTAATTTTTTCGCTTAATTCGTCTCATTTGAAGGCATTTTGTGTTGCATAAGGATAAGCCCTATTTATGAGATATATGGATGAATAGTGATCGTTAGTCGACTGCAAAAGGACCTTTAAACTTACATTGCACCTGTCGAAAGTCGTGCACATCCGTAAGTATATCTCATTCAAACATAAGCATTTCCCAATACAACCTGGGATTTCCTTCGCTGCTTTTTAAGTAGCTTTTACTAATTTTATTTTAAATAAAAACATGATCCTATAAACGGATTTCTTTACAAACCTTATGAAATATAACAATATTATACTGTTTTCTACAATGTTTCTTTACAATTTTTTAATATTATACAATTTTATATAGGTTTACCCTATTTTGATAACATTATACAATCTTTTTTATAAACTTCTCTGCCAGAAATAAAGATTTAAGTTTCTTCTTTCATTTCATTGAGCATATGGAGTTTTTTTATTTATTTTTAATTCGATTTAATGGCTCGTTGATAACAAACTCAGCCAATAGTATCATATTTTAAATGTTAGTGGCATTCGAAATTTGAATTATTTCGTAATGTCACTTTCATTTATAAAACGGCCTTGCCGAAATGATCAATAGTTTAATTTTTAATTTTTTCGCTTAATTCGTCTCATTTGAAGGCATTTTGTGTTGCATAAGGATAAGCCCTATTTATGAGATATATGGATGAATAGTGATCGTTAGTCGACTGCAAAAGGACCTTTAAACTTACATTGCACCTGTCGAAAGTCGTGCACATCCGTAAGTATATCTCATTCAAACATAAGCATTTCCCAATACAACCTGGGATTTCCTTCGCTGCTTTTTAAGTAGCTTTTACTAATTTTATTTTAAATAAAAACATGATCCTATAAACGGATTTCTTTACAAACCTTATGAAATATAACAATATTATACTGTTTTCTACAATGTTTCTTTACAATTTTTTAATATTATACAATTTTATATAGGTTTACCCTATTTTGATAACATTATACAATCTTTTTTATAAACTTCTCTGCCAGAAATAAAGATTTAAGTTTCTTCTTTCATTTCATTGAGCATATGGAGTTTTTTTATTTATTTTTAATTCGATTTAATGGCTCGTTGATAACAAACTCAGCCAATAGTATCATATTTTAAATGTTAGTGGCATTCGAAATTTGAATTATTTCGTAATGTCACTTTCATTTATAAAACGGCCTTGCCGAAATGATCAATAGTTTAATTTTTAATTTTTTCGCTTAATTCGTCTCATTTGAAGGCATTTTGTGTTGCATAAGGATAAGCCCTATTTATGAGATATATGGATGAATAGTGATCGTTAGTCGACTGCAAAAGGACCTTTAAACTTACATTGCACCTGTCGAAAGTCGTGCACATCCGTAAGTATATCTCATTCAAACATAAGCATTTCCCAATACAACCTGGGATTTCCTTCGCTGCTTTTTAAGTAGCTTTTACTAATTTTATTTTAAATAAAAACATGATCCTATAAACGGATTTCTTTACAAACCTTATGAAATATAACAATATTATACTGTTTTCTACAATGTTTCTTTACAATTTTTTAATATTATACAATTTTATATAGGTTTACCCTATTTTGATAACATTATACAATCTTTTTTATAAACTTCTCTGCCAGAAATAAAGATTTAAGTTTCTTCTTTCATTTCATTGAGCATATGGAGTTTTTTTATTTATTTTTAATTCGATTTAATGGCTCGTTGATAACAAACTCAGCCAATAGTATCATATTTTAAATGTTAGTGGCATTCGAAATTTGAATTATTTCGTAATGTCACTTTCATTTATAAAACGGCCTTGCCGAAATGATCAATAGTTTAATTTTTAATTTTTTCGCTTAATTCGTCTCATTTGAAGGCATTTTGTGTTGCATAAGGATAAGCCCTATTTATGAGATATATGGATGAATAGTGATCGTTAGTCGACTGCAAAAGGACCTTTAAACTTACATTGCACCTGTCGAAAGTCGTGCACATCCGTAAGTATATCTCATTCAAACATAAGCATTTCCCAATACAACCTGGGATTTCCTTCGCTGCTTTTTAAGTAGCTTTTACTAATTTTATTTTAAATAAAAACATGATCCTATAAACGGATTTCTTTACAAACCTTATGAAATATAACAATATTATACTGTTTTCTACAATGTTTCTTTACAATTTTTTAATATTATACAATTTTATATAGGTTTACCCTATTTTGATAACATTATACAATCTTTTTTATAAACTTCTCTGCCAGAAATAAAGATTTAAGTTTCTTCTTTCATTTCATTGAGCATATGGAGTTTTTTTATTTATTTTTAATTCGATTTAATGGCTCGTTGATAACAAACTCAGCCAATAGTATCATATTTTAAATGTTAGTGGCATTCGAAATTTGAATTATTTCGTAATGTCACTTTCATTTATAAAACGGCCTTGCCGAAATGATCAATAGTTTAATTTTTAATTTTTTCGCTTAATTCGTCTCATTTGAAGGCATTTTGTGTTGCATAAGGATAAGCCCTATTTATGAGATATATGGATGAATAGTGATCGTTAGTCGACTGCAAAAGGACCTTTAAACTTACATTGCACCTGTCGAAAGTCGTGCACATCCGTAAGTATATCTCATTCAAACATAAGCATTTCCCAATACAACCTGGGATTTCCTTCGCTGCTTTTTAAGTAGCTTTTACTAATTTTATTTTAAATAAAAACATGATCCTATAAACGGATTTCTTTACAAACCTTATGAAATATAACAATATTATACTGTTTTCTACAATGTTTCTTTACAATTTTTTAATATTATACAATTTTATATAGGTTTACCCTATTTTGATAACATTATACAATCTTTTTTATAAACTTCTCTGCCAGAAATAAAGATTTAAGTTTCTTCTTTCATTTCATTGAGCATATGGAGTTTTTTTATTTATTTTTAATTCGATTTAATGGCTCGTTGATAACAAACTCAGCCAATAGTATCATATTTTAAATGTTAGTGGCATTCGAAATTTGAATTATTTCGTAATGTCACTTTCATTTATAAAACGGCCTTGCCGAAATGATCAATAGTTTAATTTTTAATTTTTTCGCTTAATTCGTCTCATTTGAAGGCATTTTGTGTTGCATAAGGATAAGCCCTATTTATGAGATATATGGATGAATAGTGATCGTTAGTCGACTGCAAAAGGACCTTTAAACTTACATTGCACCTGTCGAAAGTCGTGCACATCCGTAAGTATATCTCATTCAAACATAAGCATTTCCCAATACAACCTGGGATTTCCTTCGCTGCTTTTTAAGTAGCTTTTACTAATTTTATTTTAAATAAAAACATGATCCTATAAACGGATTTCTTTACAAACCTTATGAAATATAACAATATTATACTGTTTTCTACAATGTTTCTTTACAATTTTTTAATATTATACAATTTTATATAGGTTTACCCTATTTTGATAACATTATACAATCTTTTTTATAAACTTCTCTGCCAGAAATAAAGATTTAAGTTTCTTCTTTCATTTCATTGAGCATATGGAGTTTTTTTATTTATTTTTAATTCGATTTAATGGCTCGTTGATAACAAACTCAGCCAATAGTATCATATTTTAAATGTTAGTGGCATTCGAAATTTGAATTATTTCGTAATGTCACTTTCATTTATAAAACGGCCTTGCCGAAATGATCAATAGTTTAATTTTTAATTTTTTCGCTTAATTCGTCTCATTTGAAGGCATTTTGTGTTGCATAAGGATAAGCCCTATTTATGAGATATATGGATGAATAGTGATCGTTAGTCGACTGCAAAAGGACCTTTAAACTTACATTGCACCTGTCGAAAGTCGTGCACATCCGTAAGTATATCTCATTCAAACATAAGCATTTCCCAATACAACCTGGGATTTCCTTCGCTGCTTTTTAAGTAGCTTTTACTAATTTTATTTTAAATAAAAACATGATCCTATAAACGGATTTCTTTACAAACCTTATGAAATATAACAATATTATACTGTTTTCTACAATGTTTCTTTACAATTTTTTAATATTATACAATTTTATATAGGTTTACCCTATTTTGATAACATTATACAATCTTTTTTATAAACTTCTCTGCCAGAAATAAAGATTTAAGTTTCTTCTTTCATTTCATTGAGCATATGGAGTTTTTTTATTTATTTTTAATTCGATTTAATGGCTCGTTGATAACAAACTCAGCCAATAGTATCATATTTTAAATGTTAGTGGCATTCGAAATTTGAATTATTTCGTAATGTCACTTTCATTTATAAAACGGCCTTGCCGAAATGATCAATAGTTTAATTTTTAATTTTTTCGCTTAATTCGTCTCATTTGAAGGCATTTTGTGTTGCATAAGGATAAGCCCTATTTATGAGATATATGGATGAATAGTGATCGTTAGTCGACTGCAAAAGGACCTTTAAACTTACATTGCACCTGTCGAAAGTCGTGCACATCCGTAAGTATATCTCATTCAAACATAAGCATTTCCCAATACAACCTGGGATTTCCTTCGCTGCTTTTTAAGTAGCTTTTACTAATTTTATTTTAAATAAAAACATGATCCTATAAACGGATTTCTTTACAAACCTTATGAAATATAACAATATTATACTGTTTTCTACAATGTTTCTTTACAATTTTTTAATATTATACAATTTTATATAGGTTTACCCTATTTTGATAACATTATACAATCTTTTTTATAAACTTCTCTGCCAGAAATAAAGATTTAAGTTTCTTCTTTCATTTCATTGAGCATATGGAGTTTTTTTATTTATTTTTAATTCGATTTAATGGCTCGTTGATAACAAACTCAGCCAATAGTATCATATTTTAAATGTTAGTGGCATTCGAAATTTGAATTATTTCGTAATGTCACTTTCATTTATAAAACGGCCTTGCCGAAATGATCAATAGTTTAATTTTTAATTTTTTCGCTTAATTCGTCTCATTTGAAGGCATTTTGTGTTGCATAAGGATAAGCCCTATTTATGAGATATATGGATGAATAGTGATCGTTAGTCGACTGCAAAAGGACCTTTAAACTTACATTGCACCTGTCGAAAGTCGTGCACATCCGTAAGTATATCTCATTCAAACATAAGCATTTCCCAATACAACCTGGGATTTCCTTCGCTGCTTTTTAAGTAGCTTTTACTAATTTTATTTTAAATAAAAACATGATCCTATAAACGGATTTCTTTACAAACCTTATGAAATATAACAATATTATACTGTTTTCTACAATGTTTCTTTACAATTTTTTAATATTATACAATTTTATATAGGTTTACCCTATTTTGATAACATTATACAATCTTTTTTATAAACTTCTCTGCCAGAAATAAAGATTTAAGTTTCTTCTTTCATTTCATTGAGCATATGGAGTTTTTTTATTTATTTTTAATTCGATTTAATGGCTCGTTGATAACAAACTCAGCCAATAGTATCATATTTTAAATGTTAGTGGCATTCGAAATTTGAATTATTTCGTAATGTCACTTTCATTTATAAAACGGCCTTGCCGAAATGATCAATAGTTTAATTTTTAATTTTTTCGCTTAATTCGTCTCATTTGAAGGCATTTTGTGTTGCATAAGGATAAGCCCTATTTATGAGATATATGGATGAATAGTGATCGTTAGTCGACTGCAAAAGGACCTTTAAACTTACATTGCACCTGTCGAAAGTCGTGCACATCCGTAAGTATATCTCATTCAAACATAAGCATTTCCCAATACAACCTGGGATTTCCTTCGCTGCTTTTTAAGTAGCTTTTACTAATTTTATTTTAAATAAAAACATGATCCTATAAACGGATTTCTTTACAAACCTTATGAAATATAACAATATTATACTGTTTTCTACAATGTTTCTTTACAATTTTTTAATATTATACAATTTTATATAGGTTTACCCTATTTTGATAACATTATACAATCTTTTTTATAAACTTCTCTGCCAGAAATAAAGATTTAAGTTTCTTCTTTCATTTCATTGAGCATATGGAGTTTTTTTATTTATTTTTAATTCGATTTAATGGCTCGTTGATAACAAACTCAGCCAATAGTATCATATTTTAAATGTTAGTGGCATTCGAAATTTGAATTATTTCGTAATGTCACTTTCATTTATAAAACGGCCTTGCCGAAATGATCAATAGTTTAATTTTTAATTTTTTCGCTTAATTCGTCTCATTTGAAGGCATTTTGTGTTGCATAAGGATAAGCCCTATTTATGAGATATATGGATGAATAGTGATCGTTAGTCGACTGCAAAAGGACCTTTAAACTTACATTGCACCTGTCGAAAGTCGTGCACATCCGTAAGTATATCTCATTCAAACATAAGCATTTCCCAATACAACCTGGGATTTCCTTCGCTGCTTTTTAAGTAGCTTTTACTAATTTTATTTTAAATAAAAACATGATCCTATAAACGGATTTCTTTACAAACCTTATGAAATATAACAATATTATACTGTTTTCTACAATGTTTCTTTACAATTTTTTAATATTATACAATTTTATATAGGTTTACCCTATTTTGATAACATTATACAATCTTTTTTATAAACTTCTCTGCCAGAAATAAAGATTTAAGTTTCTTCTTTCATTTCATTGAGCATATGGAGTTTTTTTATTTATTTTTAATTCGATTTAATGGCTCGTTGATAACAAACTCAGCCAATAGTATCATATTTTAAATGTTAGTGGCATTCGAAATTTGAATTATTTCGTAATGTCACTTTCATTTATAAAACGGCCTTGCCGAAATGATCAATAGTTTAATTTTTAATTTTTTCGCTTAATTCGTCTCATTTGAAGGCATTTTGTGTTGCATAAGGATAAGCCCTATTTATGAGATATATGGATGAATAGTGATCGTTAGTCGACTGCAAAAGGACCTTTAAACTTACATTGCACCTGTCGAAAGTCGTGCACATCCGTAAGTATATCTCATTCAAACATAAGCATTTCCCAATACAACCTGGGATTTCCTTCGCTGCTTTTTAAGTAGCTTTTACTAATTTTATTTTAAATAAAAACATGATCCTATAAACGGATTTCTTTACAAACCTTATGAAATATAACAATATTATACTGTTTTCTACAATGTTTCTTTACAATTTTTTAATATTATACAATTTTATATAGGTTTACCCTATTTTGATAACATTATACAATCTTTTTTATAAACTTCTCTGCCAGAAATAAAGATTTAAGTTTCTTCTTTCATTTCATTGAGCATATGGAGTTTTTTTATTTATTTTTAATTCGATTTAATGGCTCGTTGATAACAAACTCAGCCAATAGTATCATATTTTAAATGTTAGTGGCATTCGAAATTTGAATTATTTCGTAATGTCACTTTCATTTATAAAACGGCCTTGCCGAAATGATCAATAGTTTAATTTTTAATTTTTTCGCTTAATTCGTCTCATTTGAAGGCATTTTGTGTTGCATAAGGATAAGCCCTATTTATGAGATATATGGATGAATAGTGATCGTTAGTCGACTGCAAAAGGACCTTTAAACTTACATTGCACCTGTCGAAAGTCGTGCACATCCGTAAGTATATCTCATTCAAACATAAGCATTTCCCAATACAACCTGGGATTTCCTTCGCTGCTTTTTAAGTAGCTTTTACTAATTTTATTTTAAATAAAAACATGATCCTATAAACGGATTTCTTTACAAACCTTATGAAATATAACAATATTATACTGTTTTCTACAATGTTTCTTTACAATTTTTTAATATTATACAATTTTATATAGGTTTACCCTATTTTGATAACATTATACAATCTTTTTTATAAACTTCTCTGCCAGAAATAAAGATTTAAGTTTCTTCTTTCATTTCATTGAGCATATGGAGTTTTTTTATTTATTTTTAATTCGATTTAATGGCTCGTTGATAACAAACTCAGCCAATAGTATCATATTTTAAATGTTAGTGGCATTCGAAATTTGAATTATTTCGTAATGTCACTTTCATTTATAAAACGGCCTTGCCGAAATGATCAATAGTTTAATTTTTAATTTTTTCGCTTAATTCGTCTCATTTGAAGGCATTTTGTGTTGCATAAGGATAAGCCCTATTTATGAGATATATGGATGAATAGTGATCGTTAGTCGACTGCAAAAGGACCTTTAAACTTACATTGCACCTGTCGAAAGTCGTGCACATCCGTAAGTATATCTCATTCAAACATAAGCATTTCCCAATACAACCTGGGATTTCCTTCGCTGCTTTTTAAGTAGCTTTTACTAATTTTATTTTAAATAAAAACATGATCCTATAAACGGATTTCTTTACAAACCTTATGAAATATAACAATATTATACTGTTTTCTACAATGTTTCTTTACAATTTTTTAATATTATACAATTTTATATAGGTTTACCCTATTTTGATAACATTATACAATCTTTTTTATAAACTTCTCTGCCAGAAATAAAGATTTAAGTTTCTTCTTTCATTTCATTGAGCATATGGAGTTTTTTTATTTATTTTTAATTCGATTTAATGGCTCGTTGATAACAAACTCAGCCAATAGTATCATATTTTAAATGTTAGTGGCATTCGAAATTTGAATTATTTCGTAATGTCACTTTCATTTATAAAACGGCCTTGCCGAAATGATCAATAGTTTAATTTTTAATTTTTTCGCTTAATTCGTCTCATTTGAAGGCATTTTGTGTTGCATAAGGATAAGCCCTATTTATGAGATATATGGATGAATAGTGATCGTTAGTCGACTGCAAAAGGACCTTTAAACTTACATTGCACCTGTCGAAAGTCGTGCACATCCGTAAGTATATCTCATTCAAACATAAGCATTTCCCAATACAACCTGGGATTTCCTTCGCTGCTTTTTAAGTAGCTTTTACTAATTTTATTTTAAATAAAAACATGATCCTATAAACGGATTTCTTTACAAACCTTATGAAATATAACAATATTATACTGTTTTCTACAATGTTTCTTTACAATTTTTTAATATTATACAATTTTATATAGGTTTACCCTATTTTGATAACATTATACAATCTTTTTTATAAACTTCTCTGCCAGAAATAAAGATTTAAGTTTCTTCTTTCATTTCATTGAGCATATGGAGTTTTTTTATTTATTTTTAATTCGATTTAATGGCTCGTTGATAACAAACTCAGCCAATAGTATCATATTTTAAATGTTAGTGGCATTCGAAATTTGAATTATTTCGTAATGTCACTTTCATTTATAAAACGGCCTTGCCGAAATGATCAATAGTTTAATTTTTAATTTTTTCGCTTAATTCGTCTCATTTGAAGGCATTTTGTGTTGCATAAGGATAAGCCCTATTTATGAGATATATGGATGAATAGTGATCGTTAGTCGACTGCAAAAGGACCTTTAAACTTACATTGCACCTGTCGAAAGTCGTGCACATCCGTAAGTATATCTCATTCAAACATAAGCATTTCCCAATACAACCTGGGATTTCCTTCGCTGCTTTTTAAGTAGCTTTTACTAATTTTATTTTAAATAAAAATATATATATATATATATATATATATATATATATATATATATATATATATATATATATATATATATATATATATATAGACTTTTTTATTGAAAATTTTGTATTTTTATACACTTTAGGGTTTTTGGTTAGTAAAAGGGATAGAGTTGAGTACCTTAGCCGAACGTTTCGGAGCCCGTGGCTCCTTCCTCAGCGGCGAGAAGTATTCTTCTCGCCGCTGAGGAAGGAGCCACGGGCTCCGAAACGTTCGGCTAAGGTACTCAACTCTATCCCTTTTACTAACCAAAAACCCTAAAGTGTATATATATATATATATATATATATATATATATATATATATATATATATATATATATATATATATATATATATATATATCCTTTTATTATTACCCCTTTACTAACTAAGATTAGATGTCTTTTTCTTCAAATTTTCTTAACTATGTTGCTAAAAATTTTCATTATTTTAACCGAAAATTTATAAAAATGTGTACTTGTACTATGTAACAAATATAAGAGTGGTATCACTCCAGAACAGACTGTTGTCTAGTGGAGCTGATAAAATCCATCAAATCTGTACTTTGTTTGCTTCGCAAACAATGATTAAGTATTTGCTCCTTTTTACACTGTATTATTTATGTCAACATTGCAAATTTTTATTTTGGATTTAAATAAATAAATAAAAATAATTTAAAAAATAAATAAAGTCAATGAGCAGTTGGCGAAAATTCCTGTTAATATGCGACGCAACCCAATGCAAATTTGAACGCGAACGCGCGTCATCCCACTCAATTTAAAAATCAAACTGCAAACGCGGGTCGCCGTGTGCCTTTGAATTCGAATTTCGAGCGATCCACGCAACGCAAGCGTCGCCGCTTTTAACGGTCTTACTATATAATGAATGTATGGCGGACTTTCAAATTATTTGTGTCACTTGCATATGAGATATTCAAACTAAAATTTCACAATGTGATTTCGGCATTTAACAAGGCACCTGTGTATTGAATTTTAAGTATCTAAGTCCAATATTTGGAGATTGAAGTATGACTAGCGGCCGATTTTAGCTACGATCTTTTCAACTCTTGCCATTACCAAATGATGCCTGTATGATAAATTTCAGAACAATCGGATGAAGCATTTGGACGCTATCGTGGAGGAACACACATATACACACACAGACAGACTTCAGTCTGGAAATGGTCTTAATTGTCTCGGGGGGGGGGGGGGGGAGGGGAAGAGGTGGCGATCGTAAATTATTGGATAACGAACTTTTTTACGCAGGTAAGAATAGGGATCTGAGCGACACCTTCGTCCTATCGTCGGCGTGACCTCCTGCTTTATGATTTACTGAAATAAATATTGTGAATAAAGAAAGAAATAAACGTCCAAAAAGGGGTAAGAAATAGAGAAAAATGTGATTTTGAATTAGGTCGGGGAAAGCACGTTTATAACTGTTTAACAGAGGAGAGAGAACTAGCGCCTCTAATATCTGTAGGGAGCTGATTCCAGATCCGAGCTCTGTGTACGGAAAAAGTTAGAGGAAAACGGGGCTGTATGCTTTAGTATGCCAAGGGATTAATTCTGACTAGCGAAGTGGGAGACCATGACTTTCTCGCCGGAAGTCATTTAATCACTGTGTAAGTTGGCAAAGTTATATATGACATCAGTAGAGCGTCGTATACACGGAATATATTTGTCTCTTTCATACCTCATTATGCTAGAAAGAGAACACTTATGTAGCGTTAGAGCGTAACGCCCGTCTAAAGAAGGTCGCCAAAGGTGCCAACCGTGAATTTTGATTTGAAGCTCTAAATGCGTTTTAATCGCTCAATAAGCCAATTAAAAAGGTAATAAACAGTAAACAGCGTATAACTCACAATCTTTTTATCTATTTTATTAGCCCACGCTCGCCGTTATGCTAGAATAAGAACGCCACGAAATTAGCTGCAAAATTGGAATTAGGAACAACTTTTAATGACTTTTAGATGAATGTCATCGTTGGGATACTCGGCGTTTAATTGCAGCAGTTTTTTTTAAATATACGTCCAAGGATAATCGACTTTTGCGCGACGAAGAAAAACGCATACATCTTGATTATTTATAATTTTCCTTATAAGTAATTTTATATCGAAATACTTTGAGCAAGTCATCAGAACTTCGTTTTGATATGAATATGGCCTGGCCTTAGACCTACTAAAACCAAAATACATGTGACCGTCAATAACGAAGAATTAACTCAGGTATCCTCAACAAAGTTCTTGGGATTCGTAATCGATAACGAGTTACGATGGCACCTACATATTGATGCTTTATGTGATAAATTGGGAAGAGCGTGCTATGCACACTATCGCATCGCTTCATTTCTCGATTTATCCGCGCTGCGCATGTGTTACTTTGCATACGTTCATTCACTGCTAACGTACGGCGCGGAGTTATGGGGGCGAGCAGCCGACAGGCAGAGGGCTTTCGTTATGCAGAAGCGTGCAGTCCGCACAATAGCGCGTATGGCGCTTGATACGCCAGCTAGGCCTCAGTTTAGAGATCTCTGCATCATGACGCTGTCGTCCATTTATATAATGGAAGTAGCGCTGTTCGTTCGCAGAAATCTAGCCGATTTTGAAGTGAATGGTGTGCATCATCACTATCCAACAAGATCCCGTAGCATGCTACGTTCGGTAAGTCATGCATTATCCAAGTCGGAGAGGCTAGCCTATATCGCCGGCCCAGCGGTTTACAACAAACTCCGCGAGCACATTAGGCAGGCGCAATCTCTTGACGTGTTTAAGAGACGCCTTAAGAGATACCTTACAGATAAGGCGTTTTCCTCACTAGAGGAATATTACTCGAGTGAAGTCTAAAATGATTTGGTGGCTAAAGTATTTAATGATCTCTTGCATTTTGTCTCTTTATACATTATTCTTGTGTTTTTTTCTTCGTTTTGTTTTGTTTATTTTATCTTTCTTTACGATAAAAAAACAATGTTTGTTTGCTAATATGTATGAATGCTTGCTAATCTGTATCTGACTTGTATACCAGTATACTAATAAAATGAATATGAATATGTATCCTAATTTCGTTTTGTTATGAATATGTATCCTCGCCGGGAGCCTATAGTGGGTATAGAATCAGGTCATGCTCACCAAATAAATACATTGTCATGAGAACTGAACCAACATGTAAAATTTCAACTTCGTAGGATAAGATGAAACGGTTCTAATTTAGCTTGCAAGATTACACCTAAACAAACTTTGCAATATTGTAGGAGCCTACGGCTCCACATTACCCACAACAAAAAAGTTAATTTCACAGAATAGAAAACTACAGACTCGCTCAAACTTACACGAGCAGCTGCAGTTAATTTCCAGCTAAATTTGGCAAATATTGCCCAGGCAAGCGACACATGCGTCGCCCCACTCGTAGCTATTGCATCACCGATCACCATATAAAACGCAGTACATTTCATTCGATCATCATCATTCCTTTGGCAGACAGTTGCCACGTGCTACATCATTACTTCGGCAGACAGTTACCGCGCTCTACACATCGTCCCCTTAGTGGACAGATATCTCGGCTGCACACTTCACTCCTCGACTACACACGCACCGCCACGGCTTCACCTCGCGCCCACACTACAACACAACGGCGAACACAACTCAAGGCGTTAAGAACTGGCGACTTCGACTTACTTCTCTTCAATCTTCTGAATAAACTCTTCTACACGGACATCTACGACTCTCATTAACGGAGCAACCTTCATGCTGAGAACCACCCTTCGCTCACAAGCAATTGGAGTCTAGTGAAGGGTGGCCATTCTCACAATATAAATAAAAGCTTGTAATTTTTTTTTTTTGATAGCAAGAATTGATAGACTCTTTGAGGATTTTATGTAATTTTCTATTAATTCCAACTGTATGAAATTCGGTCTCAATTTGCAGATGTAGTGGATATCGTTGATTATATCCGTAGAGCGACAGAAATATTTGGAAAAACATCCTACAAGTATGATGGTAGATTAGTCGCCGAAGATTAAAGCACGAGGACTCTTCTGTATTGCCAAAAAAACTAGTGCGTGTTCCTGGAAAACTATTAATAATTTATGATCGAATTCATAGGCGTTAAGTTCTTAATAATATTTTAGGACCAGTTTTGCCCGGCGCTTTCTAACTCCTGAGTCGACATTGGCGATATGTAAACCATTCAAAAACGTAAAGTTAACATATAATTTTGTTGCAATTTCGACCCTAGCACCGATTTCTGTGAGGAAATGGTCAAAAAAAATACTTACTGACGACCAGGTGACATAGTGGTTAGGTCACCTGATCTTACATTGTAAGGTCCTGGGTTCGATTCTCGGCTGGGCTGCCATTTTCCACACAATAAAGACACACATTATATGCAATAAAGACACACATTATATGCCCAAGTACATATAAACACTTCATACCAAGGTTGGTTGTTAGAGATTGGCGTGTGATAGTAAACACCTTACATTGTGTTACATTGTGAAATTTCAAAATAAAGAATAGAAACGAACAAACTGACTAAGTAAAGATAATTTAATGTTCAATTTACTGTAATGTAAGAGCCCTATTTACCCTAGAACGGGCTAGTCCCAGTTGAGTGACAGAAACAAATAATCATAAGGTTAAGATTTTGCCATTCGTTTCTTGTTATTTTTGTAAGTAAATTCATTATTTTATGGTAACTAATTCTTAAATAAATAAATAATATAAATAAATAAAGAGCAATTTGGGCAAATCCTTCACGGATGACATAGTATTGTCTTTGCCGCTTCGGCACTGCTTCTACTTCCATTTTCTTAAAGGACTTCCCGAAAAAAATTGCTCCAAATGGCCAATTTAGTATAAAAAGCCACTTTTACCACATTAGTCATCATCGGAGAATACCATTTTAATACCATGGAAGTAATATACAATACAAAAATATGCAACTTTTGCTATCATAGTCACTTGATACAATCACTATCGGGGGGCTGGGGGAGGGGTTGGGGGGGGGGGGAGTTGGCGTGGTGGGGAGTGAAGTTCCAGGGGAAGGGGTGTTGTCTGCTTTCCGGGACAGTATTGGGGTGACACAACCGATTTTTTATAAATATTTTATTTTATATCGACAGCTGCGAATAAATATTTTTTACATTTATTTTTTTTTTTTTTTTTATTATTTTATTTCTGGAAACCTACAGCGCATACAATTGACATACGTGTGCAAACATTATGTAGAAAAAAAGAAAAACATTACGCCGATAATCGTTTCCTACGAAAGTATTTCTGCATATTTACACATTTGAATTTCGGCATATTATAAAATCGAAGACTATCGCGGTTGTTTGACATTATAAATAGGATAGAAAACGAATTTACCGCGTGAAATTTGTAGGACCCGACGTTTTTTAAAAATTCCCGCGTTCCGAGCCCGGCCCCCCACCACCGTTATAACCTACGCAGTGGCGGCAGCGGTTTGCGGCCTACCCGCAAAACAACGGACTGACAGCTCTTCAGTCTACCCTAGACAACGGCGGCTGCAACGTCACCGAAACGTCGGGTCCTACAAATTTCACGCGGTAAATTCGTTTTCTATCCTATTTATAATTCGGCATATTACACTTAAAAATAATTGTAAAATAAACTAAGTTCATATTAACTATACATAAAATTAATATAGTAAACCGATGGGAGAGGTAGGGAATTGGAAGTGATTAGGAAAAAGGAGTTAAACGATGGTATGTGTATATGTATATAGATATAAATAAAGATAGGTCGTATAGTGGACATATAGATACAGATATTTATTGATGTTTATAAATATTTATAGATATATAATAAATATTTATAGATATTTATAAATATTTGTAGTAGCTACTGATATGTTGCATGAAAAGTATATAACTAAGAACGATAGGTATTAACAAGCTCGTTAGGTGCAATTGATTTGAATAATTCTTTAACGAACTTCGGTTGGTTGAGGTTGAAAATGTCGATGGTGGAGAAACGAGAGTCGTACGTGCACATCAGCTTATAAGCGATGGAATTTTTCCCGTAGTTGGTATTGGCACGAGAGACCTCAAAAGTGCGTGAATTGCGAATTAATGGCGGAGGAACGAAAAAACGTAAGTTTTCAACAAGGTATGGACTATCATTGATCGCGACGCAAGGGATAAATTTTAGGTATTCGAGTGTTTACTCCTGTCTCGCAGCATAACTTGCAGCATAACAAGCCGCCTTAGAAGCTCGTATTTCCAGATCCCCATAAATCACTACTCGGAAGAAACCTCAGATAAGGCAATGAAGAATCAACGTTTCAGAGATGGCACTACCTTTATCGGTCGCGGGCAAACGCATTCGATTGTTAACGGCACATCGTCCCGGTGAGCAGTTGAACGATTGAACGAGAGAACGAACGAGATCCCGCCTTTCTTGGTGGCGGAACGCGGCACCGCGCGATCTGTGAATACCTTCCACCAGCACGCGATCGGCTCTGCATCAAAGAACGGGTTTCGCTGATTTAGAACCGATACGTTGGATGACATTGTAACAGCGACGCGATGCCCAGAATGCGCTGGCGCTTGTTGTTGCGCTCCAAGAATCCTTCGTGGACTACTAGAAAGGCTATTCGACTGTGCTGAAATAGTTACATGAAGTCGCAACGATAACTTTATTTATTTATTTATTACTATTTCACACACATTTAAAACACTAGGTTAATAAGATTAAAATCTACCTTGCTGGAGTGATGCCCGTACTAAGGTAGACTTTTATGTATTGTTTTTTCCTTTTTTTTTTGCTAAGTTTAACTTAATGTAGTATTGTTTTATGTGGTAGCTCTATATTTACACATATATTACATATACTTAGTCTATTTTACTAACATAATATACATAATAATATTAAATAATCATATCTACACATATACATACACATATATACATACATACATTTATACATATAATCTATACATATACATATGTTTTACATCTATATCAGATCCGGCAATATCGAAGCACGTAGTAAGTGGCCGTAGTGAGTCAAGTGATCTACAAGCGCGCGTTGACTTCCACAAAAAGTTCCTTACTGGAATCAGCCAGAATGGCACTGGTCTGGGGTATGGCAGTACAACCATGAGCGATGTGGACTTGAAGAAGTCTCTCTTGCGGGGAGATTACGACAGTAATAGTATGGCTCACGCTATTGGCCTTCAATGCCAGAATGATTGTACAACAATTGGAGACTTTTGCATTCCTCCTCCAATGCACTGGAAAGTAATGTTGTATGACTGGACGCCAGAGATGCTGAAATTTTATTTAAATGCCTTTCAGCATACACTTCCAGACCCCAGTAACCTCGCTCGTTGGAGCTATGCCGAGGATAGTTCATGTCCCCTTTGTAGCAACACCCCTTGCACAGCTAGACATATTCTAGCTGGCTGCAAGGTGGCCTTGCATCAAGGACGGTACACTTACCGCCACGACAAAGTCTTTGCTGTTATTCGCGAGGTACTTAGCCTCTCAGTGGCTCGTGCCAACAAGGGTTTGACAGTATCCTCCAAACCCCCAATACAGTTTGTGCGGGTTGGCTCTAAAGGCAAAAAACATCTCACTGCAAAACCTTTCTCAATAATCGAGAAAGCTTCAGATTGGATTATGGAGGTCGATTCGGTTTCTAAGCAGTATAAATTCCCTGAAAGTCTCGGATGCACAGCCTAGCGTCCAGATATAACTCTTTACTCTCTATCTCGGAAGATGGTCCTTATCGTAGAATTAACTGTTCCATGGGAATCAAATATCCCAAAAGACAACGAGTACAAATTAAATAAATACCATGACCTCGCAAACGCCGTCACCGGAACGGCTTCACTGTTCACCTTCACGCGGTGGAAATAAGCGCTCGTGGCCTGGCAGCTAAATCTTTGTTTCACCTTTTTAAAGATCTTGGTCTCTCCAGGAAAATAATCAACTCCTTTCTAGAAAAAATATCTAAAACCGCGATTTCTGCATCTCAAATTCTATGGCTTCGAAGGGGGGGGGGTGAATGGGTGGTAAGGTGAACGCTCACATGTGGCAAGACAGCTGTCCTAAACCTACCACAGCCGGTTGTAAGTCCGGAATCCACCCTTCACCTCTCAGAAGTGTAATAATTATATATGATGGGCCCGATTTTTGGTCGGTGAATTCCATGGCAGCTCCGTTTGTATTTTATTTATATATACATAAAAATAGTAATTTTATGTAGTTAGGTATTGTTATACAGTACTATAATAAACCAATTTCTCCGTTTCGTTCCTTCCTAGCTCAATCAACCATTCCGTCATAATTTTTCTTCCTCGTATGGTATCTAACTTTACTTTTAATTCCGAATATATTCTATTGTGTAGTCGGACAGCTAGAAAAAAAAATGTCGCTGGGCGAATTTAGTTTTCTTAAGAGGGACATCATGTTGCATGGCTGTAACTGCGCGTGTTCTGGTAGTGTGAGATTTAATCATTTGTCGCTCTATGTAGGTGTAATAAAATATTGTTGATACTTTCACATATGATTGGCGTATGTCTAGTACTTGGAACTCTTTAAATAAGTGGTCACTGGAGAACCTAAAGGGCTGGAGAAACTAAACTGAGAATAATAGTAAAAAAAACATATTTTTTTAAACAAGCTTTTTTACTAATATCATCTGTCTTGAGCCAACCCTGGGTGCAGCAGCCATGTCATAGTGGAACTTAGAACGGGCAATCATAATTCAATGCTATACAGAATTTCGTGTTTGTGCTGTTAACCGCAGGGAGTCCCCTCGTTGGAAACCAACCCTAGGTCACAGTATAATAAACAGTAGGTTTACATCTCGAGCTACAGGGCAATGCGGGGAGAGCATGCGCGAAATGTGGGCAGAGGGGACGTCTCGTCAAACGCCTTTGGTTAACGTTACGCGCAGCGTTACAATTGAATACGTTTACAAAATTTCGTTTCTGTGCTGTTGACCGTTGATAAGTCCTCTGATTGGAAGCCAACCCTTGGTGCAGCAGCCCTGTCGCGATCAAACTTACAACATGCTATTACAATTGAATGCGTATACAATATTTCGTTTCTGTGCTGTTAATCGTTGAGGAGTCCCCTCGTCGGGAGCCAACCCTGGATGCAGAAGCCTTGTCATGGTGAAATTTAGAACGGACTATCATAATTGAATGCGTAAACTAAATTGTGTGTCTGTGCCGCTGACCGTGGAAGAGTATCCTCGTCGGGGACCGGTCCTGGGTGTAGAAACAGGTTATGCTCCCCAAAAAAATGCATTGCCATCGGAACTGAACCAACATGAGAAATTTCAATTTCATAAAATAAGAGGAAGTGGTTCTAAATCAGCTTGCAAGATTTGACCTAAACACACATTAAAACATTTCAAGGTAATTAAAAGCTTGTGAAAATATAACGATGTAGTACACGGAAATACGCGTGTTTCAACAAGGATTACGTATTTAACTCGGACTGTGGTCCATACGTAGGAATTAGCATGACGCGTAACGGTGTTGGCGTGACGGTAGTTACCGTGTCGTTAAAAAAATATGTTATTTCCTTACGTCGCGACCTTAGGATTTCACTTCTAACATGACAGCATGTAGTAGTATGCGTACGGTCATGGCGGACGCATGAATCATGTTGAAACTACAGTATACTGTTATTTCCGAAAAATGTTGGTACCTACATATAATCGAGTAATGGAGTTTCTACAAAATTCCTTGTAATTCAACAAATTTACGATTAAAACAACGTTATTATGTATAAAATAGTTATGATAAAATGGTAATGTAAGAATCAATCCAATATTTTTCTCAGTTCACCAAAGATAATACGACAACCAAACATAGCCTACACGAATGGATGAGGGAATGAGATGAGGGGGATTGAGTGGAGATGTTACTCCCCTCACGAATGGATGAGGTAGATGTTACTCCCCCAGTGGAAAAGACATGATCAACTTTGACATGGGACGCGGCAAATGGCTTATAAAAATAGTGTTACTGTTAAAATACCCGAATCTTTGTTGCAATAGTAACTAAACTAGTGTGGAAAGCAATGAAAACAAATGTCTATTAAAAGGTTTTGATATTACTAAAGGTTTTTCAAGACTTGACTGATTAAATTAATTTGTAGATAGTATCGTGACGTGATTTAATAGCCAATTAATTTCGTTATAATCGCCCACGATTGATAAAAAATCCTCCAATAAGGGGTCGCCAGCAACGCAATACTTCCCCCCCCCCCCCCCCCAAACCCCACAGCATAAGGGTTCCGCCAAGTGTAAGTGACGAAACTAAAGGGTCCGGACATTTCTATAAAAGATTGAGAACCGCTTTTCTACAGCAATTAGCTATATAGACTTCTGATGTCATGTCAGAGGCAAGTTTTAAATCAGATAACAGTAACGAATTGACAAAAAACGGAATTGTTTACACAGATTACACTATCAAATGACAATAATTACTTTCGTTTTTTAAATATCTATAATGTACCAATGTGGTTGGTAAATATCTATAATGAACCACAAGACAGTTCTTGTGGTTGGTAAATGGGAAGTGCACATTAATAACATTTGCAAAAAACTTAGACAAATAATTATAAAAATCTATCACCTAAAACACATTCTCAAATACAATCAGCTGAGAAGTCTGTATTTTGCCCTAGTCGAATCTACTATAGCGTATGGAATTACAACCTACGGCAACACATTTAAAATATATATATCGTGCATAACATCTCTACAACATCGTATTTTAAAAATAATAGTTCCACACAGGATTCGAAATAAATTCAGAAACGACCAGATTGAAATTTTCAAGTATTGTGACATATTACCAGCTGATGTATTATTTATTTATAGATTAACAGTTCAATATTTCGAGACTGACGAATTCTGAATTTATGTCCAACATAAACACAGCACTAGACAGATACAAAATGAACGGCTACTCGTCCCTCCTTTTCGCAACCTTTATGGCAAAAGGAGATTGAATTGGCTAGACCCTCATGTATTCAACAAAATTCCTCTAAATTTGAAAACTTATAAAAAATGTACAAAAAAACAAAAAAAAGAATGAAAAATTGTTAGCTTTAAAATAAGTGAAAGTGAAACACACGTATAAATGATACGAATAAGATTAATATTTTATTTTATTAGCATTAAGTACGTTCATCATTTTATGTAAATATTATCAAGAGGGTGGCTTTCTGTGCCGACTAATCCCTACTAATGTAGCAGATAATGCAGCAGTTATATCATAATATGGTCAAATGGCCACTAAAGTTGCACTGAAAGTCACCCTATCATAATCTCCAGCAGGTAAGCCTTAGGTTTGGCTGGATTTTATACAAAGCTGTATTTTAAAAAATGGTTAATAAATAAAAATTAAAAATTAAAAAAAACAGCTGTCTGATACTAGGCAGGATGCGTCTGATGCCTAATAAGGACGAGGTCTCTCATATTTCTTTGATGTATCTGAGGTAGAGCTTCGCATTCTCCTCTCCCTTCTTGATAATAATTCTCAGCTCAGAAATCTATGTTCCTTTATCTCTTCATTCAGAATTTGATGCATGTTGATCATGAACTGCATTCTGAGCACGCTCCCTAAATGTCGATAATAAAACTGAGGGGAGCCTCAGTTTTATTTATGAGAGCCTTTACATCCTAGATTCATAATCATATTGCAGTTTCTCCCAATATATTCAGCATAGAATCATAAATCAAATCATAGAATATTGCATATAATCAAATTGCATAGAATTGATTGCATAGAATCAGCTGGGGACGGAATTGTGGTCAATTTCCTCATATTTATTTAAAAGGAAGTGCAAGGAAATCCTTATGTGTGTTGGCCAGTGTTTATTTGTATGTAGTATTTTTACATGTTTGAAAGGGTATTTTCTGTAATTCGCATGGCTTAAGAATAATCCCTAATTATAACGCTTGTAATCTCAGTGTGAGACAAACATATTCTTCAGATGACCTTTTCCGAGAGTATAGAGTGTTGAGTGTGAGAAAAATGTTTGTGCTAGTAACTCTCACTAAATTCCAGAGTGAGTTAGGAGAACAGGAAAAAAGCCAGCAATCTCGTGTGACAAGAAGATCGAAACAAACAAATTTTGCAATACAACTCAGGAGATCCGCTTTTGGCCAATCCTGTTTCTCTTATCTTGCCCCCAAATTTTATAAATGCGTACCACCAAACATTAAAGACATTAAAATTTCATATAAATTTAAAAGTTGTTTGAGTGCCTACCTCTTAAATTGTAAAAATGCAGATATTGACCCGCTCGATTTAAATTAACCATTTTTGGTTAGACGCTTACAAATGCTAAAATTGTATCTAACCAATATTGGTTAGGGCGCTCCGCGTTGCGTAAAATGCCAACTTTGTAATATTTATTCATTATTATCTTAATTGTTTGACGAGATAAAGTTATAATGTTTTATATGTCAAATTTCAATGCGATTATTTTACAGTTATTCTTTTTATGATCCGTATACTGGTTTACAAGTTATAGTCGTTTATATCAAGGTCGTTGACTAGCGCCATTTTACGCGCGAAAAAGTGCCGCGCAAAAGTGACAGCTGAATGTTTACTTCACGAGTGAAAGAGTAAACTTTATTAGATAATTGAATCTTTATAATAAAAACATAATAGCATAGTTAATATTATAAATTGATGATTTCTAAATATAATTTTATTTTAATTTTTGTGAATTTGTTTTGTATATTATTAATACATATTAATACTTATTAATACATATATAAATATATATTAATATTTATCATGTTTTAAAATAAAGTAATAGCTTATTTACAATTTTCATGACATTTTCTTACGAATTTTTAATTAGGTAATTAAGATATTTTTGTTACATTAAGTATGATTTTGTTTATTTATATAAATATAATATTATGGATTTCTAAGGATAATTAAAATAAATTGTCTACCTTGGAATAGGCTGCAGCCTAGTTGGGTTAAGACTTTTGTATATTGAACCTACTCATAATTTGAACTCAATAAATAATTAGTATTTGTATTTGTATTGTTGTAAGGTCTGATACAGTAAGAAAACCTTAGACGGAAATTCTTTATTGCACGACCTAAAATAAAAAACTAAATCAAAACTCCCAGACTCATTGCTTAAAATACAATCTTTCACAGCCAGCCTTCTTGGAAGTTAAAGAATTTAGGTGCCAGTAGAGCGAAATAAACAAAAACTTTAATACATATTATTAAAAAAAAAAACAATTTTGTAAATCATTAGTCTTTGAGAATATCCGCAAGGATCGCAGGATAAAAGAGAATGGGATGAGATGTAAAAAAACTAGAATAACTAAGAACTAGACAATGGTAGAACATCAGTCAACATGATCTAGGAGTCCATGTTGAAGTTGAATACAGAATACAGAAAGTATGTATCCAAAGAGTATTCCATTAAGCTTTCGTTATTAAAATATATACATCTGCAACAACTAAGACCTGAAACTAGAAGATCTTGAAATGGTCATAAAGTAGTAAGTTCGCGTGAAGACGGTAGCGAAGTTTTTTCTCCGTAAGATCCAATTACAAGTAAAGATATTCAGTATTATATTAATTTTCGCATAAAAAAAATGAACAAAACACTATAATAACAGTATTCACACTTCATTGAAATTTCCATTTCTTTACAAAAACAATACTAACTTTCGTACGCGAAGACAATACCGTTCCAGTTTCACATCGAAACAAACGATAATAAAATTGACAAACGACACAAGGTTGCGCTTTCGATTGAGCTAAATATTATATGAGTAGGTCTAAAGATATTCTTTGGTTTTTCAAGACGCTCTTTTTATTCCTCGCTAAGTATCTCATGTAATTTGGGGCCACTTCTTCTCAGTATTATCGTCGACCACATGAGTAGCACAGCATCGGGGCTACCGTTTGCTGATGATCTGAAATTATTTCCTCGAACTGGTAACGTCCAAACAAGTGAATCACTGCAGCACGGTACAAATGCCGTTATCCCATATATGCCTGGAACTATTTTGGGATTTCGATTTCGTTTATTTTCATATATGTTATGTTGATAGGCCCCTATAACAGTATTGACTGGTTTTAGTATATATTTTTTGTTAACCAGGTATTTTAAAGGTGTTCGAAAACGAAACAATGGGCAAATATTCTACATTCATTATTAGTAATTCAAACCAAGATATTATAATAAGTTTATTCAATATTTATTACTATTATCACATGCAATTTACTAATCCTATCTACAATCAACTAATTCTAAAAACACAAATAAATCCATAATTTACCCAAATTTACTACAAAACTATGATATTGTACAAAGCTTTACTCAACTCAATAATTACTTACATTTTATCGGAAGACGACATGATTTTTGCACGATGCGAACACGACACAACTGGCACTGCTTACTGTTTTAATCAAAAGTGTCAATTCTGCTAAAACTTCCTTGCTAATAGGAGATCGTTCCGTACTCTCGATATATAGCAGTTTTTTTGGATTTTACTGAGCTCACAAAGGATTTCCGATGCTTTTACAAAAGTACTACTTACTTCTTGTTTCGTTTTCGAATCACTGGGCATATATGAGTTAATAGCATCTCCAAATGTATGATGATGACATTCAGTATGATATATTCAAACTCATATATCAGTCAAGTGGAAGTGCTCTCGAGCTCACTATTTGGACTTCCTCGGTTCATGATCCGTAACCTGAAGTGGTAGAATTATGTTTACGTAATGAGATTGCTTTTGCAGTAATCGGTAATGGCTCACCGCTCAACACTGTTTTTTAGACTGTTCTTGAATACAACGTTGGCATTTGTAAAGAATGTATAATATATTTATTTATGTTAAGGTACGTCATATATTCTATTTCAATTTTGAATACAATAGAAAAAGGAAAACAAGCTTCATAATTCCAGAATTCTTTAAGTATTAATTTTTTGTTTGTTCAGACAAACAAAAAAATAATGCTTAAAGAAAAAACCCCCGCCAGTAAGCGTAAAATCTTTAACGATAATTGTCTTTCTGTCTCCCGTGGGGTGAGCGTAGATGACTATTGGACAATACAAATCTTCCGCCCAGCAAAGCCACGAACCCGCCAGAGTCCAACGCCTTACGGAGAGGCACTAGGAAGGTAGCCCAGTGGGCCACTTCGCTCCCTGGCTACCATTTTTGGCAGGATATCTCCGTATGGAATTAACCTTCAGGATACCTCCGTCCTCCCGACTGGTTACAGGACCAAAGTCGATTATGCGGCCTCTACGTGTTGTATTATAGCGGTAATTCAATCTGAATTTATTGTGGGCCTGTGCGTCCTTTGCCCATAATGCCACACGGAATCGGGTGGCCTATAGGTCGTTTCAAGAGTGGCATGACAACATGTCAACATCCACCCCCGCTGCCTATGAAACAGTATATTTCCATAGTCTTCACACTTTAGTAATTAGTCAGAGTTCACAACCGATTGGCTGACGCCGCACGGTGTGCAAACCATACCATAACCATGAGTAGTCCATACTGGAGGAGCTGAATCATGAGTTGGGCCGACCCGAGAACACATTGGATCTTATGGCCCAAGCTGCACGAGACCATTTGCTATCTATTGCTTGATATGTTAGATGTGTTTCCAGTAAGGTCTTTTTGGTGTATATCTTCAAGCCATATTCGTCACATACACTTGTAGTACAATACAATACAATGCAATCAACTACTCCAGTAGATAGGCATTCCTACACTTGGATGCGTCACAAAATTAAATGCTAGAAATGTAATTATTAAAAACATAACTATCGTGATAGTTGTCAGTGACCACCTGGAAATCATACGCGCTGCTGGCAAGTAATGCAATATATTGTTACTATTTGCGCAATTTACTATGACCCCCATTTTCGAATGTATGTAGTGATTCCATAAATATGAACCTAGAATAAAATCTGGAAGGCCGATGTGATATTATACAACCTTGTCTGACTCCGCGAACTATCACCTCTTCAAACATATTCCGGCCATCCTTGATGTCCGCTCTTTGATGCCAGCATTACACTTAGGCAACATCATAATTATGCATATATTTTGAATTATCTGCATATATTTTGTATTAAACAACTGAGGCTTCACAGAATATTGGTTACAGACTGATAAAGAAGACGAGTAACTGTTAGTCAGAGAAATGTGGAGAAATCCATAATTCAACATCTCTCCCATTCATGATAAAAAGCAGTTACCGCAAGGCACACCGATTGCTCGATTTTTACAGAGCCTTGGTGCGCCAGGCGGTGCATTTAATAAGTTTTACTTTCGAATAGTTAATCTTGATCCGTTCGCTGGAGCGATTCAAAACGCTCGAGGTATTTCGGTCAAACCGTTGGCAGACGCTGCAATTCTACTATGGCACTGGAGTGTGGTGACTCGTGCATACCTATTTAAGTACAGAGCCGCGATAAATACTCGCAAAATCATTGACTGTTTCTACAATTATAAATTTATCGAGGGAATAATCCAAACAAGGATACCCAATATGAAATCGAAGACTACTAGGGTAGACTGAAGAGCTCTTTAGTCTACGCAAGATAAAGGCGGTTGATGTAGCCGAAACGGTATACAAACTTCACGCGGCAAATTCGTTTTTATCCTATTTATAAGGATATCCAAAACGATGGGGTTGTCATTTACATAAAAAAAATATATTAATTGCATTCCTTTTTATTAAACGGTTTTATATAGCTAGACGTTCCGCATAGTTCAAATCTAGCGACTGATTTTTCAACAACTTCTTCCTAACATATTCCCAGGAAACTTAGCACGTATTCAGTCCCCGTGAAAATACAAAATTATTATGATTTCAATCTTTAATCCTCAGATTTTAGTACTGCCTGCCTAAACCGTGTGACTTAACGATCTATTAGTTTCAAATTTGTATTCTGGATCTCAAGTAGAGACTTCGTTATGAAACTTAGAGTTCCAACTCATCAGTCCTGATGTTTCAGTAATACGGCCTGCCTAAACCATGGAACTTGACAATCTACTGGTTTCAAATTGGTAAATTAGGCCACAAGAAATCAGGCCACAGCACACTAAAGCACACTGAAAAAATAACTTCGGACTAAAAAAAAACTGTATAAGGATCCACGTAAAATATGGACGGCTACCATGGACATCACAAATTGCCAAAATGTTCAAACCAGTGTCTGGCAAGTTCGGACATTTATTATAGCCGAAATTATTCGAGGTAATCCCCCACTGAGGTCTATTTAAGCAGTTTTAAAATTAACTGTTTATTTTATACTCCTTTGGAAAATCACGCTAGAAATAATTTAATCATATCCTGACTGATTAGATGAGTTCTGAAATATGGATCACTATTTTAAAATCCGCTTTATAGTGTTCACAGCGATAGAATTAAACGAGTTCAAAAGAAATTCACTTACATGCTGTCGAATAAATGTGGCCTCAGAAATGTTATGGCAGGTTATGTAGAGCCGCTTTCACACTTCAACCTCATAGATTTAAAAACGCGCAGGAGCATAACGATATAATGTGCCTCCATAAGCTTTTACAGAATCGACTAGACAACCCAACTAGTCTAGTAAATATTTAATTTCGTGTGCCATTTCTGCGACAGAAATATCGTATTGAATAGACTCCTCACCAGCATGTATTGTGTTTTTGATACCACGTGTAAAGGATTTACTGATTCCATGAATTTTATTAAAGATTCGATCATATCTAGTCTATCTCCTACTTCTTAATTTAACTGACTGACATCCTACTATATTATATGTATTTATTATTTTATACCATGCCCTTATATTATATCATATTATGTTTTACTAACATTAATTAAATAAATTATATGTTTGCTTTCTTTACACCATTTTTTCCACTTAACTATTATTATAACCTAATTACAACAACAAAAATTGTTATGTATTGTTTTGACAATGAATTGTACTTTTTAAGACTAGGTATTTTTATATTAAATTTTATTTTACTAAATATATATATTAAATATTAATGACTTTTATTTTTTTTTCTTACTAATAACTTTATTTTTCTCTTTATTTTGGTTATACGTCTATTATGTTTGTCACACTCTATTTAATGAAATGTTATGTTCTATTGATTGCCGATTTTATAATTAAATTGCCTTTTTTGAGGACCATATGTAAGGGCATTTTAGTTTTATGGGCATTTTACTAAAACTTTTATATAATTTATTATAATATTAGAGTCCCGTCCACTCTAGAATCTGCTTGTCCCAGTTGGGTGACAGAATCAAATAAGCAAAAGATTAATGTTTTGCCATTCGGTTATTGTTATTTTGTAAGCAAAAACAATATTTTATATTAATTAATTCTTATTTAAATACAAAATAAATTAACGTGCTCAAGTTGTTCATGCAATAGTTATAAAGTCTTCATAGGATGGTAATTTAGTTTTGTGTTAATAGATTTTGCAAATAATTATCATATATTTGCAACATGTTAATTTACTCAAAAATTAAATTATTAAATAAATAAATCCTTCAGTAAATGCAACTCTACCTAGCAAGCTCTAAAGCAGTGACTCTCTTCACGTCATCGCATATGAAAGTTCCTCCATTTGTGAGAATAATACGATTTTCGCTGTCGCTTACCAAAAAACAAAAACTCTCAACAGAGAACCCGAAATTGATGGTTTCGTACAAATGAGATTTATGTCAACAACTTCTCCGGCTATTTCGGGTTGAAACGTCCGCGAAGCCGCTCGCCGCGCAGGGCAAAAAGTGAAACCGAGTCGAGGGATACGTAAAAGGAGATTGTTGAGAATCGCCGACGGGCGGTGGATGCGCAAAAAGAGGAATTTTTAAAGTGTGCCTCAAGATTAATTGTTATTATTCGGTATAATAATGTCATTGGAAATGCCTCGTGGGGAATTGCCTTTTCTTGAGGTTGTAG
This sequence comes from Micropterix aruncella, assembly GCA_944548615.1. Lineage (NCBI taxonomy): Eukaryota > Metazoa > Arthropoda > Insecta > Lepidoptera > Micropterigidae > Micropterix > Micropterix aruncella. The sequence continues at coordinate 36,089,565 of OX155957.1, read as the reverse complement.
ATCTGATTCTGTCGAATCACCTTACCGATTGAACTTGATTTTACCGCATTATACAATTTATTTTTCCTGCCCTATTCTTATCTTATTTTGGTAGTTTATATATGTATTTATTTATATATTAATATATGTATGTATATATGTACATGTATTATGTCTCACTCTAAAATTAATTTATTTATTTACTTTATTTTATTTTATTTTATTTTATAGCAAACTTACAGATAGTAAATATACGATACTAGTATTTTACAAACATATTCAAACGAAACAAATTTACTATCCTATGAATAGTTTGCAATGCCTGCATTTCAAATTAACAGAAATAACATGAACACCTTGATAGTAGAAAAAAATATAATAAAGCTAATAATAATATAAGGGTAAGAAAAGTAATAATTAAATAAGTTGTTAATAAGGTTATTTGGATAGAGCAAAATAGAAGTATGAGTAATTGGATAACAATATGTATTATACATAATATGATATAATACAAAAGTATGTTATAATATAATAATCATATAATACAGTACATTAGGATGGCAGTTAGTGAAATCTTAAGAAGTAGGAGATAGGCTAGGTATGATCGAGTCTTTTATTAAATTAATGGAATCATTAAATATATCTATATACGATTAATCAAAAACGCGACACATTCTGGTAAGAGGTCTATTCGACCCGATGTTGTTATTGCAAGCGAAAACCGAAAATGTTTGAGAGCTCCTCGTTAGTGGCGGTGGCACACGAAATTGAACTTTTTCTAGACTAGCTGGGCTGTCTAGTCGATTGTGCAAAATCTCATGGAGACACGTTATATCAGTTGTAGTCCTACGTGTTTTTAAATCTATTAGGTTGAAGTGAGAAAGCCACTCTACATAACCTTTCAGAGTATTTCTGAGGCCACATTTGTTTGACAGCATACGTGTGAATTTCTTTTGGACTCGTTCAATTCTATCGCTGTGAACACTGTAAAGCGGGTTCCAGATCACTGATCCATACTCCAGAGCCAATCTAATCAATGATGAATAGACGGATATTAGAGATTTCGGATGTCGAAATGGCTTCATTGTCCTGAAGACAAAACCAAGAAATTTACTTGCTTTTTCGACAATCCCTTTGCTTTGGCTTTAGATACGCATAAAATGCATAATATTTGCTATAATTTAAAATTTTATTTTATATATTTTTGTATCGTATTGTACTAGAATGTTTGCCTACTCTTATTTTCATGTCGTCTAGCAATAACTCTGCCATTGTACATTGTTTTTATTGTGCAACAAAGAAATTTTCATTCATTCATTCAATTTCAAGTCTTTAGAATACATTTCAAAATATTACCTTTTTTTAATTACTTATTACAGCTTTTACAATTCTACCGTAAAGTATATTATTATAATGTTTATTATGTTGCATACGCAAATGTTATTATTCCAATTCAATAACTACCTGCTTTCGACTAAATTAGTCTTACTTTATATAAAGGGTTATTAAACGCTTGAAGGTCTGTGGAAGGTGACAAATGACAATCATAAAAAGCAAAGTGAATTTAGATATAAATAAATAGTTGATAGCATAACAGCTGTATTGTAAATATTTTATTACATAAAAGTGACCAGAAACCTAGTTGGAATTTAATACTTTAGAGTTACAATTAAGATGCAATGTACTCTAGAAGCCGCATTATAAAATCTAATGTACACCCTGCCTGAAGACCAGGGTATATAATCAGTGCGTCTTGATTGTGAAAGCATACTGTGCGGATACTTAAACTTTGACTGTGGGGTCGTCCGCAACTAAAACTCGTCTTGAAAAATATAGGTGGAAGCAACTGCATGCGAAAGATGGAAGACCGGTCAGTGTGGCAGCATTGTGAAAGACCTATTTTTAAAAGTTGAGAAACATAAGCTGATACGTAAATAAGTAAGATGAGAAAAAATACGATAGGGGAGCGGCAATAAATTAAATCATCTGGTTTTAAGATTATACACGCGATTCATTCAGCCTCCGACAGCCTCTGTTTTTTATGACTTGTGACTGAAAATTGAAGTCACAATTCGACCGCAATGATTCAAAAATGATATGAACACATCATGAAAACGATATAATTTATATTTTTTTTTATTTATTTACCACAAAAAAATATTTAGGATTTATTTTTACATAATAATTTTGCGTCACTCCTAACTAGGCAGTGGCTGTTCCCAGGAAAACGCCAATTTTGATGATGCATCTAAAGAATGCATCAGCATCGAGATGATTATAACGATTTCCATGAAGAATCCTGAGCTGCAGCCAGTCCCGGTTCTAAGGGAAGGGAAAGGGGGGGGGAGGGACAAACCAAGGTACCCCTACCTTGGGCGTCAAATTTAGGGGGGGGGGGATTTTAGTTTGAAAAAAAACTTGTTTCACTAAAGCGCCTAGCATCCAGGGCGTTTCGCAATATCGATTGTTCAGCTGTCGGAAGCTAAGGGGTCCTGTTGCAATTAGGCCAATAAAACCCATACGTTTTGGGTCGATCTAACTCACGGGTCAACACCCATCCGGCGGCCTCCACGCAGAAGTGCGAGCCCGGATGTTGACTCTGGTCCGCGGCCTAGTTTTCCCTAGGAGTTGGACGGCTTGCGCACCGTGCGTCGTCATCCAATCGATTGTGCATTCCGACCGACAGCCGAGGGAGTCTGGAAACAGTACTGTCTCCTATAAAGCGGGGGTAGTTGTTGATCTTACGGCAACTGCTCTTGAAACGACCACCGACACCGCTACGTAAGGGAGAGGATCGCGCAAGCGACCTCGAACCTGTAACGAGGCGGGAGACCGGAGTAATCTGGAAGCAAGGGCGCGAGTGTCGGCACGCCGGGTGATTAACTCGGGGCAAGGCGTTGGCTTCTTACGGTCGAGTGGCGTAACTAGACTGTGGACTGTTTTCGTCCCAAGTTTTCTACGCTCACCTCACGGGAGACAGAACGATATAATATCGTTAAAACTTCCTAAGGTGCCGGGTTCACCCGTCGTAGTCGACAGCTCTAGTTATCGATTGTTCATTTGATTTTGGAACGCATCGTAAGTTGATTTTTTAACGCATTAGTTTATGTGATCGCCAGGGTAATTCCCTTCACGTCTACAAAAAATCCTCCACACAGACAGCAGGGGATGGGGCTACACGAGCGGAGCCGAATAAACTGAACCGAACGACTGAACGTCAAGCGACGGTCGGTATTAATGTGACTGATTAGGTGAGCGATTACATAACGTTTATTGACTTTATTAACACCTACTCTTTCAAACGAGTCACTATAATTATCAGTTGATGTGGTAATAGATTCATTGACAGGAAGGAAACCTTGATATATAAAACTGTAGCAAGAAGAGATAGTAAATTTTGCTGGGATCTAAGGATAGAGGGTGTATGTACAATCTGGATTGTGCGTTGTCTAAACTAATTGCATGTATTCTAAAAAGGAAAAGTTTTTATCAAATAGGTAACAAGTAAATATATTAAAGGGATATAAAAAACACGACTGCCTTAACAGAAAATAAAGTATTGTATTTATAAGTATTTTTGATTACGGTTTTTCAGTGAAATGTATATGTATATTTCATGTATATTTCCGGACTGTATATTTCCGGACTGTACTCAATCAGACCTTTCATGGGACACAAGTAGTAGTAGTAGTAGTAGTAGTAGTAGTAGAGTGGGGGGCTTGTTTCCAGCCCTTGATGTCACCTAGATCTGTAAGGTCTTTCGTAACTACCCACTGTGTGGTTAGGTCAGTAGTCAGCTAGTAGCCCGGTACTTCTTACCAGTCCAAGTAGATCAGTGACCTTCAAGTTGGGCAGATCGCTGGGTTCGAGAAAGGCTCGTCCCAGTAAACTGTGTCTTTTGGCGGCGAGCCCTGGACAGCGACCAACAATGTGTATGCTGTCTTCAGGTTCCTCGCCACATATTCGGCAGTGCTTGCTCTCGGTCAAGCCAAGGTTGAATAGATGAGCTCTAAGGGTGGTGTGTCCGGTGAGGAGACCGATAGTTGTTCTAAGGTTCTTCTTACTCATGTCAAGTAGAGTCTTGGTTTCCTTCTGTAGTGGTTGCTCTATCATGGGACACAAAACACGATTAATTTATGTTAATTTATTGACATTTGGACATTTATACAAATAATTAATTGTTATTTGGATTATTAAGGTACCCTATGACACTAGGGATGACATAACGATTCAAACATTACCACACACTTCCAAATCGGTTAAAGCGTTTAGAAGTTGTGGTGGAATAAAAAAACGGAAAACATACATATATGAACTCTGAACAAATTACACTCCTTTTTAACACACTTTTAATAGGTCCACAGCTATGTATGTAACCTGTAATGGAATCTAACGAACCGAATTTTAACCACTTCTGATTGTCGTATCAACATGAAAATTGGCAATTGTGGATAGTTCTGGTGACAATACAATAATTTGTTGGCCAGTCGTGTAATAAAGAGTGCAAATTTATAATGTACTTGTTCCCACCCCTTATTAACCTCAAATACCTCAAATACTGCAGCGAAATCATTAACCTCAAATACTGCAGCAATCGCACTTATTTTCTCGCAACGCAGTGTGTCAAAAAAGTCTCCCAATGCGCTTTCACACAAAGTTAAACAAGAAGTGGCACCGAAAGCGCATCGCGCGCGCCTACAAACTGCGGATGCGGCGGCCGTAAATCCGAAAGACGAGACAATGACGGCAAGGGAGCCGTCAAAACGTCAAACCGACAAGAGGCCATCACGCTCTTGCGGTCTAGTCAAGACGTGAGATCCACTGCAGCCGATGGCTAATAAGCGGTTGACACAACTTGCCACGGCCGTGGAAAGTGCACTGATGCAGCGATGCGACCCTATTGGGTCATGCATAGACGGTGCAACGACAAGTCGAAGCAGCGAGACGGTAACCTGAATACAGGAAAAGAGGAATCCACAACAGAAACCTCGAAGGTATGGGCAGGCAACCATCAAACTAGCAGCAGAAGCAGGAAGGAAGAGAATAGATGAAGGCGAACAAGTAAAAATATCTTATTAGTTAATGCGAGTCTGGTACAGTCACGTGGCAGCTAACGGTTCCGTGCAGCTTGGACCAATTGACCTGTTCCTTCTCTTGGGTCGGCACACTTCACGGTTCAATTCCCATCCGGTATCCTCCTCGAAGAGGGACGAACCTGGAGAGGAATCTGAGAACCCTGTCTCGGCTGTATCGGGGACAAGTGGATCGGACCATCTGGGGAAGAACTCAGGGGCTGCTGGGCAGTTTGCATTAGCCACCGAGCAGCTGCTCCGTGGCATTAAGCAATCGATTTAGTTGCGTTAGGTCAGCGTTAGGCAATCGATTTTGCATACCGGCAAACAACCGTGGGCTCTGAAAACTATCTGATACGTTTCCTAAGCAGCGGGGATGGTTGTTGGCCTTATGTATACTCATAATTGACGTATACTCATAATTCTATGCCTGCAACATCACAATTTCAAAGGACAACTCAATACAGAAGCATAACATTTTATAACAGGTTACCAAAGGAATTAAAAAATATACAAACATTAATTATGCACTATTTAAAAAACTTACCAAGGAATTTTTATTGCAAAAATGTCTATATGGCACGGACTTTTAAAATTTTATATTCACAATTGACTACTTATTTATTTTTTTTTTTTTTTTTAACTTCCATTTTAATCCTAATCTGAACACTTCATCTTATAGACAATTTACTTACTGATTATATAACATGATTTAGGAATTATTGCTTTTATTTTTATATTTTTACTCTGATTATTATTTGATTATTTCCAAATTGGACTCCTTGATTATTATTATTGATTTATTTATTTGCGAGGTCATTCAATGGATTTGCCTTTCTATTATTTTTTATTTTTTATTTATAGATTTATACTCTTTTTTTTTGGATTTGGTATTTCTATTTTTTGATATTTATTAATGCTCTTTTTAATATTTCGACAATGTAATGGTTGATTTTGTATAGTTTATTGACTTTCAGATTTCTAACGTGATTTAATTTTATTTTTGCCAGATATATGATATGTTTAAAATATGAATATTATAAAAAAAGTATTTATTAATTGTAAGTTCTATACCCTCGCCGGTTTTTTTTGGAATAAATAAACTTTGAACTTTGAACTTTGAACTTATGTCAGTTAGTCTTGAAATTTCCCGTTGGCCACTCAATCTCGTGTGAAAGACGGGCAAAGGATGCCACGGGCAGTGATAAATTCGTACTGAATTTTCGATATCGATTGGGTACACCCACTTAAGGCGCTGATATACGACTTTAATGATTTTAAACTGATAATTACGTCTAAACGAGTACTGCTTACGATTCGAAAAAAATATATGTTAAACAAGAGCATTTACCTAATATTCTAATCTGTGAATATTTTAGATTTTGTTTATATTACATAGTGTAATTAATTTGGGAAATGAGGTCTAACCGAACACAAACACGAGAATTACGCAAATACTATCTAGTGTATTATTATGAAACCTGCACCATTTTAAAGATAATTTAATTATCTATCTTCTTATCTGTGAATTTTTTCGAAAAGTCAAAGAATAATATCCGATTTTGCTTATTCGAACAAAATTGGTGCGCGAGTTATAAAGCGGGCCTCGCCGGCGACGAGAGTCAGTATGACCGCGACCACTGTCACGGGTAGATGCTGACGCTGCGCTCCGAACGAGATAAATTACGATAATTAAAAACAAAATGGCCAGAAACTCAAAAATTTTAAAACTTAAACACAGTATATTAGAGAAAAATAGATCATTAAGGTAAGTAACGTGTTTTAGTGTATTATTACGTGTATATTATTACCATTTGTCTACTCTGATGCTCTTTGCCTGACGTCAAATTGGGGTGACCACAGGAATAGGATTCGTGCAACAATTTAACTAATTAACACATAAAATAAATTACTTCTTTTATTTTATAAACTGACGTGATTACTGTTTTTATTTTAGGCGAATACGAAACAACACTAATTCTGAAGATGTAAATTCACAGACGAGGTGAGTAAACAGTGTAGGTAAACAAAACTACATCAAAAGGTAATGCTCACAGATAAATGCATACCTAATTTAATATTTTGATTTTAGTGTAATTCGAACAATAATTATGTTTTATCAGAACTTGAAAGTTTTATCAGAACTGTCGGAATCAGAATATTATTTTGAAATCAAATATCAAACTTGAATATCGAATTTGAAAATCGATTTAGGGCCGATTTCTATATGAATCCTGCAAGTAAAAGTACAAATATAAGTTGAACCATCGGTTTACTAAATTCATTCGTAAAGCGACAAAATTTAATTCGGGTTTTCGTAGTATGACGTAAATTATACTTTGTTTGGAGGGGGTTGTTTTTGTTGCAAAAAGATAATTATGGGTTTTAGCCAAAAATTTAGTAGTAATAATAATAAACCTACTTATAACATAGTTACGCGCATCCCTGACTCACTGACTGACTTTGTAACGCTGTAGGTAAAGACAGTATTTTTTTTAATTTGTCAGTTTTTAAACTTGAAATGCTACTTCGAATTTCAAACTTGAAATTGTGCTTTGAATTTCGAACTTGACATTCTACTATGAATTTCAAACTTGAAATTCTACTTCGAATGTCGAAGTTGACATTTTACTTCGAATTTTGAACTTGACATTCTACTACGAATTTCGAACTAGAAATTCTACTTCGAATTTCGAACTTGACATTTTACTTCGAATTTCGAACTTGACATTCTACTTCGAATTACGAACTTAACATTCAAGTTCGAATTTCGCACTTGACATTTTGACATTTGAAATTCGGAATTTCGGTTAAATTTCGATAATTTCGGAATTCGAATTAAAATTTCGAAATTTTGGACTTAGCTAAGGATTCCATTATAGCATTCATGGTTTGCTTGATATTCAAACTCAGCACTCGTAGAAAAACGACCCTTACTTTGTTTTCGCATGAATAACTATACCTAATATCATTGTTTATCTATGTGTAGATCTGAAGTGAACGAAACAACAATTGCTGAGGAGGAAGCCTTGCATATTGGTACAGAAAATGAGAAGTCATTCTCTGACAGGTCAAAGCATAATTATTATTACTGTGACATCAGCATAACTTGCGCATAGCTTTCTGTTGTACCTATCATATGTTTTGTTTGTAGAACACCGACAATGTCAATTACAGAATTCTTATTAGGTGTATTTTCTTTTCAGAGAGAATGGAGAAGTAGTCAATGGAATGCGAATATTGAATATAACACAGTTTTTTAAAGAGCTTCAACAAATATCTTCACATGGGAGTATAGACTGTGGTTTGAAATCAATAGAAATAATATCTGAACGTAAATTGGGGCTACTTTCGAATTTAAAACTAAAATGTAAGATGTGTAGTGAAACCTTTGTCATTTGTTGCAATAACCCTGAAACTGACATAAATATTAACACAGTTGCGGGCACAATAGCAATGGGTTGTGGCCATTCACAGCTAAATGAATTATTAGCCGCAATGGACTTGCCCCAAATATCATATACAATATTTAATAAAAGATTGGAAACTATAAACAAAGTTTGGGAAAAAGAAACAACCCAGTCGATGAATGAAGCCGCTAAAGAAGAACGTAGATTGGCTTTTGATGATGATAAAGTTACTGACAACGGCATACCATTTATTGACGTTATAGCCGATGGCTGCTGGGGGAAAAGGTCTTATAGGAAAAATTACTCAGCCTTATCAGGCGCAGCTGCAATAATAGGGAAAAGAACCGGGAAAATTCTCTTTATGGCTGTCAAAAATAAATACTGCTGCATATGCGCCCAAGCTTCGAAGAAATATGTCACGCCTAAGGAGCATGATTGCTACAAAAATTATTCTGGTATTTGAAATAGCAATTATTACCACAATATATTTCATATTTAAAACAATTTTATTTATCATTTACGTCAATTACATTTTCAGGTCCATCAACCGGAATGGAATCCACCATCTTGGTAGAAGGATTTAAAAGAAGCATAGAAATGCACAATTTAATATACGCAGCGCCACAACACCTTTTGCCGATTCAGCAACTATACCAGGACTTTGATTACGAAGCGTGTCTTCGTCTTTATTGACTTCATTCAAAATCGTCATTTTTCGTTTCTTGTTTTTTTTCCTCATCCCTTTTCTATTTGCGCCCCTGTATAGCACTAACTATATAAGAGGGGTCTCTAATGATCATATTCCTCGTATGCCTAGGATCGACTAGTTCATTATCCTATGTTTTTTATTACCTTTATCCTATGTTTTTTTGCTAATTGCGGGCGTTTTTGTTTACGTAATTACGTAATTCTTGTTTACCAAATTTTCTAACAATAAGAGAATGATTACAATACAAATCCGATTATTATTTCACATTACGAACTATTATTTATTTAATACCTTAGAATCTTGAACGTACAATATTTTCGTACGTATGGTCACTCTACAAGCCGCTATCGGCCGCGCGGCGATTCCAGTTCTCTTATCACGCGTTGGCTCCGCCCAATCGCCCGAAGCCGTTGGCAATAGTCGTCGCCTTAAGCAAACTCAGTTGAGCTTCGCAACGTTTTCACAACGATTTTAGAAGGGAGGAACGATTTAATCTGTCATTACGATCGTAATCAGCCGACGTTAGAAAACAACTAAAGCACAAGCAATTGAGCGGACAAAGCCATTGATGCGGACGCGCACAGTGTCTTCGTCTCTGACCATTGAATGCGGCACAAATTGGAACTGACTCTGATATGTATACAGTCTATTATTTATTTGAGAGTGGAGAGACTTGGGCGTCGCTTTGCCGCGCCCAACTGCTGTCACCGGGAGATTGCAACAGATTGTAATATCGAGAATGAGGGGATCCGGATATTGGGTTTGTGGTCAGATATAATATGAGAATTACAAAGTTTTCTTTAAGTTGCAAGTACTTTTACTATCGCTAGCAATGTAATTTAGCCTTATGTAATATTCTACTTATTTTTTTCTTAAATTTATTTTACAGATCACTGAGATATAATAAAAGAAAAATTAAAGCGTAGGTACTTCGTTACACATATTTTCAGGCACGTTACAAAATATTTTCAGGCACAAGTACGAAATGCGCTACTTTTCAGGCACCCGTTGCCCAGAAGTCAAAATGTGGCAAAAGAAAAACTGAAGGGCTGTTTAAGGGAAGCCCAAAAAGCCCGATAGTCCTACAGAAGTCCCAGGAAACGACTGCCAAAAACCGACTGATCTGAAAGCCGGAAAACGTCTTAGGGAGTTATTCACCGGGTCATAAAACCCTCGGCTCCAATGCTTTTCACGAAATAGCTCTATTTTAGGATATTGAAGCGGCTAAAACCTAGCAATAGACATGACTACTTAATAAAAAAAGGAATGTAAGGTGTACAGGGTTCATCTACTCATATGTATGTTTTCCGTTTCTTTATTCCATGATAACTGCTAAATGCTTGGACTGATTTAGAACTGTGTGCTATTGTTAGAACCCTTATATCATCCCGAGTGGCATAGGGTATTTTTAGCACCTTTACATCATCCCAACTGTCCAAATATTGAATAAATATTTATCTAAATGTCCAAATGTTAATTTATTACCGAGTTCAGAGTCAAATAAAAGTTCTAATAAATATAAATCGATCTATATGAATAAATACATAAACCACAAATATTTTACAAAATAAACCGTAATGAAAATAATTATAAAAACAATAGTTCTGCGCCGTTCTGTGCCGGCGAAATGCAGGTGGCCCTGATAGTATTGACTGCGAAACTAACACAAATTTATTTGGCAATCTATTACAAGTAAATATATTAAATGGAATAAAAGCCACGACTGCCATTACAAAAAGTTAAATACTGTATTTATAATTATTTATATTAGGGTTTTTTAATGAAATATTTGTGGTTTATATTTTTACCCATATATAATAGATGAATATATTTTTTTTCCAAATGTACATAATCAGACCTTTCATTTGACACCAAACACGATACATTTATATTAATTTATAGACATTTGGAGATTTGAACATTTAGACAACTATTTACTTGATATTTGCACAGTTAAGGTACACTATGACCTTCGGGATGACAACGATTCTAACGATACACCTCTAAATCGATTTGAGCGTTTAAAAGTTATGATGGAATAAAGAAATGGAAAACATACATAAATGAACCCTGAACACATTACACTCCATTTTTGTTGGACAGTCGTGTAATAACAATGATAATAATTTTTAAAAAAACAGGACCACTTGATTACAAAAATCCAATAATTTAACCATTATCAGTGCCACATATTGCATGTTTTATAAAGTCTGATTACATCAAAGAAATAATGCGGATAGATAGAATGCCATCTATTAGTCTATCTGAATTAATCGTGCGTAACTAATACGTACTGAAACTTGCATATTGCAAATTAAAATTTAACATATTTATGTAAATAATATTAAAATATTTGTATAATCCTGTACCAAACTCCTAATTCCAAATCCCGCAGTGCCGACAAATTATTACGTGTGTATCGCGTCGTCATAAAGGACACACACACTCACACACATGAGCGAGCCGTGAACACCGCCGCGCGGTCGCATTGTTCGTTCGAGTTAAATCCTACCCGCCGTCGCATCATTGTCGCAAAATCGTCGAAAAACTCTCGTGCAAATTGGTGTGTGCTGTTTTGAGAATTGCGCGTGCGTTCCAGCATCTTCGCGGTCGAAGTTTGTGGCATCGAGAGCCAAGCAGCACTTCATTCCGTCAGGTGCACTGATCGACCGTCGAAAGGTTGGTGATTTGTTGGCATTTGTTCCATCGTTATGAAACGTCCATTTAGCCCATACGTCTAATACAGTCCTAATTATCTCTTTATTTATCATACCAGCCGGATACTACTGGTAATAGTTTAAAAATGCGTGTTCCATATCTGCGCTGAAAAATCGTCAGTCAGCTAGAACACACCGCTACAATATTAAAAGCTTTAAAAACTCGGTTCTTATTATAAGTATTATTATTTTATACCGTATATGCGTGTTTAGGGCGTCATTTACAGAGCGCCGCCATACTGTTATACCACAAAAGTCGCTACATTGAACATACATAATAAAGAGAAGATTAATCCTTTTTTGGATCTATGAGTGATCATGGATCTATGAGTTGCTTTTTATAGTAAAATTTTAGTTGACAACTCGTAGTACGACGTTGAGCAATCTAACACTCTATAGCATTGATTCCCAAAATGGTCTATATGGACCCCCAGGGGTCGATTTCGATTCGCAGGGGGTCCATATCAGCGAGAAACAAAATCGGGGTGCACGAGACGTAAATGGGGGTCCACGTTAGTGGACTTCATCTAGGCAGGTCACCATAAGCATTCAGGCGATCCGTTGATGTCGTATCACTTCTTAAACAGATTTTGTATAAATCAAAGTATTTTAAAATTATAATAATATCAATAAACAAACGCGACCGTCACAAGTATCACGGAATGAAATCGACATTCAACTCAAATTGCATCACTAGTCTATAGAAGAGGCCAGCGCACATGACTAACGAGGGAAGGTGCGAATGAGAAATTGCGCTTCAATGGGTATCCGTGCGAGCAAGTAGGATAAACGCGTCACATGAATGAGCAAGCGAGATAGTGCTACATGTGCACTTATGTGCGGCTTTCCCAAATGCTTCGTACTTCAATGTCGTGGACGCTTAGGAATAAACAAAAAAAAATGTACATATTTTTATTTTTTTACAACTGTCCACATTCCCAAAAACCCTATGTAGGCGATCAGTACTGTTCCAGCTGTCAAGAAACTCTTAATGTTGAGACAGGGGTCTATGGAAAACAGCAAGGGGTCTACGAGTCAAGAAAGTATGGGTACCTCTGCTATAGGTTTGATCAATGGTTATATAAATAATGACATTTCAGTTTACTTAACCTTACGATCAGCAGAGATGAATCCAATAAATTACCTATGCTTGCCCTTTTGATAAAATAATCACAAATCACAGTCCTTTAAGTATTTAGTATCGATCCAGCGCAAATTAAACAATAATTACATAATGAATGGAGGCGGTGTCTTGTCCTCGGCTTATCTGCGAATTGGATGACCGCAGCAAAGGCAGTTTATTCACTACTTTACTTATCGCCCGATAAATCAAATGGGCATTAATTGGTGTAGCATCAATTAAGTAACCAAGATGAGTGGCCGGTGGCCGGTTCAGATAAGGTGGCAGAAATGCGAAACTTAGGAGCGCTGCACACTGTACAACTCGTAACAGTCCTCTTCGACGATTAAATAATACTTTACCGGCCTGCCAACCGACAGGGAGGTAAAAGATTGTGAACGCGAGAAAAAAATCGCGATTAAGGCAACATGATACCTGAGAACGGCCATATCTGAGAAATTTTAGTTTTTTGAAAAATATAAGCATTCATTTCAAAAAGTTTCTAAGTGAATCCCTCGATAAGAAACCAATTTAAAATTTGGACTCAAAAAAGTTGCATATTGGCTTGGACATTAAGGCTTTAAACTGACTTCGAAAACTTTCAGGCGCGTTTACTCCTACAATGTAAGCGGTGATTGTTTTTTATTAAATGTCATTTTATTGGACTGGTTAATTTTCTAGGGCAGCACTTAGCCACATTTTTTATTTAGGCCCTAAATTAATTACAATTAATTAAAACGTGAGAGCGCTCTGAGAGTTACGCTAAATATTATTTGCTATTAACACCCTTATATCACCACTGCGTAAGGATCGTTATTCTGTGCTAGCGCTGCGATTGACCGTTTAGTACGCGTCTGGTTTCCGGCGCTAGCGGACGTGGAATCTGTGCTTGACGCTCCGCCAACGCTGAATTTTGATTGATCAAACCCTACAAAATTGACTCCGCCTATTTTTTCGTGTGTCCGCCCGTTTCGGATATTTTTCTGACGTCTCATGTCGCCTTAAGACGGATATATACGTTATGACATCCCCTCCCCCTCCCCTCTCCTCCCCGGGACGATTCAGACAATATCCAGACTGAAGTATGTCTGTGTGTCTGTCTGATTGTGTGTGTATTCCTCCTCGATAGCGCCCAAACGCTTCATCCGATTGAGCCGAAATATGGCATGAAGGCGTCTTTTGGTCATGGCAGGAGTTAAAAAGAGTTTGGGTTAACATCGGTCCACTAGAGAGCGCACAAATGGTACTCCAATCTCGAAGTATTTAACCCAAAGATTCAAAGTTCGATACACAGGTACCTTGTTGGACCGAAATCGCGTTGTGAAATTTTTGTTGCAATATCTCGTATACAAGCAACACAAATAATATTTAAATTCGGCTATATTTAGGAAAATGCTACGAGTACATCATTTTTGAAAAAATACCAGTTTAATATGGTATAATATTATGCATATGTTTTTTATATTTTTTTTATTTTTTAACCCTTTTTTTATTTTGAATATGTTTTCTTTTTTAAACTAGTATTTGTTTACAATGTTTGCCCTAGAACAAGTGTTTACTTAGTTGGGCGACATGGGACCGATCTTCACTATAAGCGTGACACAGCTTGCTGTGGGTTTTATTTATAATGTAGATATTAATTATGATTTGTTACGCTTGTTGCATATTATGTACTTTACCATAAATAAATAAATATATTAATAGTATAAAATATCATATTTTTATTTATATTATTACATATTTTTTAGCACTGCTTTTATAATTGTATTTATATATTTTATTAAATTATAAATATGTTGATACCATATAGCATTTATTATTTATTGAAATCGTATTTAAGTATATGTGTATTTGCCATATTGTATTACCTACAATGTATTATTCTTACAAATTTAGTGTTTTGATTTGTATTATAGTGTTATTTATATGTTATTATATATTATTCAATCCTAATTAAGTACATTCATTAATTATAAAAATAAAAAGTTTTTTACGATAATTGTTACATAAGTTGTACCAGTTATTTTAATTACTTACTCTGACCCGCCTAGATACGGGACAGTTTAGTCCTAGTTAGGTGGGCAATGAGCATTAGCTGCATTTCGGTGTTCAAGTTTTCCGAGTTACTTATAACATTGATAACAATGGGGCTAAATGTACAAAAATTACATGAATAAAGTATTAAACCTTTAAAAAAAAAGCCCTAAATATCACGGAATTTATACAAATATACTACGAAATGGCGCACTGGGAAAAGGGAGGGCTTGTCTACTTGCCGGGAAGTCTTGCGGTGACACAACAGTGTAAGCGTCAATGAAGAAGAGAAAATAAAAATGAAACTAGTAAACCTACAAACAACAAGAGCAGCTGTGAGAATCACTAACCCTTTGGCTTTTGTTAGATTTACAAACCGTGTATAATTAAATCAAACGCGTCCGCTCGAGCGACAATAAAAAAAAATCGGTAAAGTCACACCAAGACATTCCCGGAAAGAAGGCAAGCCCCCATTGCCTACCCCCCCCCCCCCCTCCCGCCAACCCCCGACATGGAAATTCTATTACAAGGCGTCTGGCCGATAATATCAAGAGACAAAGGGCCGGACTAGACAAAGATACCATATCGGCTTACTTCGACGAACTCAAGATCTCACTCAAGGATGTTAAACCTGAGGCCATCATAAATTATGATGAAACTAACATAAATGATGATCCTGGTCGAAAAAAGGTTTTGATCAGGAAGGGCAGTAAACGGGCTGAAAATATAACTGATGCATCAAACTCGAGTGTTTCCGTTATGTTCGCTGGGACGGCATCTGGAATTTTACTCCCCCCTTACGTTGTTTACAAAGCTGAACACGTTTACGATACATGGATGAAAGGGGGGCCAGCTGATACTGTATATAACCGGGAGTTAATGGGCCCTTGCTGGGTTGGCCACGAAGACCCATTCTGTTCAGGGTTGGTCACACTCACCGGTCAACACCCATCCGACGGCCTCCAGCCATGAAGTGCGAGCCTGGGTAGGACTCTGGCCTTGGTCAGTTTCCCTTTGAGTCGTTCTTCGGACGCTCCTGGACGGTCTGCACATCGTGCGGCGAGAGACCGGAGTAATCTGGTCATAATTGGAAGTAAGCCGCGAGTGTCGGCCCGCTAGGTAACATCAATGGCTATCTCGCGGTTAAGTCGTTAAGACGCGGTTAAGATGGTGGACTGTTTTTGTCCCAAGTCTTCTACGTTCACTCCAGGGAGATAGAACGACTAATCGTTAAAACTTGCTGAGGTGACGGGCTCGCCCGTTGTAGTCGACAACCCAAGTTGTATATAGCCGATCAAAGAGTGGATGGTTCGATGGAAAGATATTTGAGGATTGGTTCGAAAAAAATCTGCTCCCTTATGCGAAATCAATCCCCCTCCCCCGCACGCCAATCTCTCCTCCTCCCGCCCCCCGATAGTGAATGTGTTCGATTAAAATCGGGAATAAGATTTAAAGATTTTTGTAGTCTTTTTTTTATATTTCAGTAGTATTTTCGTACTATATTTCTAGTAACTTCCATGGTATTAAAATGGTAATCCTCCAGTATTATGTAATATTTTCATATGGCAGATTTTAATAAATATTTGTGTCGATTGTATATTAGATATAAGTTTGTAACTGCAATATTTCGATATTGAAGTATGACTAGCGCGCCCTCTGGTTGACCAATTTCATCTACAAGTTTTTGAACTCTTGCCATGACCGAATGATGCCTGCATGCCAAATTTCATGATTATTTATAACTGAAATATCTTATTCATGACTGAAATTTCTGCGGACGCAGTGTGCATCTTCCGGAATCCACTGGTAACTGTATCAGGTAGATCTCAAGAGGCGAGTTGTGGCCCCGGATGCGCTTCGCTGGCCCAACGCAATGGCAAATTTCAATTCGGCTTCCGAGCCATCCGATACTTTTTGCTCCAAACGACGCCTTTTAATCAAACCGTTCAACGGAAAACAATAGCACCAAATAATCGTTTAATTGTCGGATATTAAAGGTTCATCAAAACGCCAACATTGACAATCTTTAAATTATTGGACCAGAACGAAAAAAAACAACAAACAAGAGAAGGAGAAGAAATAGAGAGAGAGAGAGAGAGAGAGAGAGAGAGAGAGAGAGAGAGAGAATAGATGATCTGAAACAGTAGATGAATAAACTTCAAGTCATGGATAAATGAACCTAATCTATTTATTTCACCTAAAGCTAGGCGAAGGGGTCACAATGCGGTCATCTTAAGAGAAATTATTTTTATTTTTTTATTAGGAATAACCTACAGAAATTCTTTTTACCTTAAGAGCCTTATTACAAAATAGCGTAGGTATTCTTTTAAAATGAGTTGAAAAAATGAACGCATTTTTTTTTGGATGTAACTATAAAAGATAGGATAAATAAATAAATAAATAAATAAATAACTATTCAACCCTGGGAGAAAACCGCGGCACTGAGCGCTCTTCTCTTGCGCAAGCAAATATATACACAATTTCTAATTGTTTTTTGCAGTGTTTTCTCCTTTCTAATGACAATAATTTATATTATGTCGTATTGCTAAAAGAGTGAACTTTAATATAGTATAAGTATTATATAAGAATCTTATTTTATTTCTGAGAAAATTAGAATGATACAGGAAGATTTTTTTTTAATTTTGTGTAATTGTAAGTAATGTATACCTTGGATATGTGGTCAAAAAACGAAAAAATAAAGCCGTAGTGTACATCAAGAATACATGACGGACATAAAAAAAAATAGTATACGGTTTTCGTTGTAGTGATATTACTGTATTAAGGAGCTCAAAGTTTGCCTTCCGAGCGTTTTACGAATAACGACTTTCGGAAAATGGGCTGAATAAGTAAATAATATTCGTTATATCTAAAATTAAAGGCCGCTATGGTCAACATCAAGAAATGGTCCAGGTAATTCAGTAATTAAAGTTTGTAGAAATCTCTTCATTTCTTGGAATTAGAACGCCAAAAATCCACTTTTCTTGCCTTTCTGGAAAAAATATGTGATAGGGCTCTTAAGAAGCTTGATTTGTGGCTTTATAATATTTTGTGATAGCATAATGCCGAAACGCTAAAAACGACAAAAATATGATGCAAATTACCGAACTACCACGAAAGCCCGCTTTGTCCTAAGCGGGGGCCTAAAGCCAGCAGTAGAGTAGTGTCAACTACAACGGTCTAACCCGTCACCCCAGCCTTATGCAACCTGGAATGAGCGTAGAGACTTGGAGACATAGACAGACCACTACCTAGCTCCACCAGATCGACGGTCAGAAGCCAACGCCTTACGCGAAGCACCGAGAAGCACCCAGCGGGGCGCTTCATCCCTGACTACCGGTTATGACCGGATTTTTCCATCCTCTCGGCTCTCGGGTTCGAGGTCGCTTACGCGGTCCTCTACCTAATATAAGCGGCGATTCAGATCAAATCATCGCGGACCGTGGCATCCTCTGCCCGACTATTTACGCGGGATCGGGTAGCCGATCTGTCACTAAGTTCTCAGTCACCCCCGCACTTTTATATAACTATCTATTTAAATAATTTAACCACATCAACCAAAAGATTAATAATTATCGAATATGCTATTAAAATAATTATTTAGGCCAGCAGATAGCTTCAAATATGTTTAAAATTAACACATCGCTGATTGTATCGTATTTATTTATTTAATTATGGTAATGTACCTTACATAATATGCAACAAGCGTAACAAATCATAATTAATATCTACACTTTAAATAAACCCCACAGCAAGTTGTATCACGCTTATAGTAAAGATCGGTCCCATGTCGCCCAACTAAGTAAACACTTGTTCTAGGGCAAACATTTTCAACAAAGACTAGTTTAAAAAAGAAAACACATCCAAAAGAAGAAAAAATAGTTTAAACCAAAAAAAGCGAAAATAAAAAAAAACATTGAATTAAATAAAAATATATATAAAATTAAAATATATAAATATATTATTATAATAAAATAAAATATTGAAGTAAACAGATAATTAAATACACGTATCCTTCAGTTAATAATAAACTATATAGTCATAACTCAAATTATAAATAAAATTTGTAATATTTGTAAAAAAAATAAAAAGTAACAATAAAATTATAATACTAGTAATAGTAAAGTTTCTAAAAAATAAATAGTCACAAAGAAAAATTAAAATATTAGTAATAGTCATAAAGTGCAGCCAAACAAAGCTTGATAGTTGAAAGTTCTTGATGTATTCGGGACCTTCCTGGACTAGCATCCACGAGACCAGTTGTTTCTTAAAAATTGAAATACTCGGGCTAATCTTTATACCTGCAAGTAGGATGTTATATATCTTAGGTCCTAGATAAGCACAATTTCTTTGACTAAATGATGTACTCCTTCGGGGAAATGTAACGTAGTCAATATACCTAGCTACTATTAGCAATATCCTACAAACGGCAGATTTAAAGAAATTGATGAGTAACTTTATGTTAACTGCCATAATATCGGTTCATTAGATATAATCAACGGTTAAATACTTAGGTACGGTTGAGGAACACTAATAGTAATTAATATTCTGTATAATAATTATTCATGATTGGATTTCGGTAAATTTAACTATTGACAGATATGGGACAATCTGCGGCTAACCTATATTTATTGAAATTATGAATGTTTGTCTGCCAAAAATAAACAAATTTGTGATGTATCCGTTAATTATATGACCTTGGCATATACTTAACAAGGGATCTAATGGGTTCTTTCTGAGTTGGCCACGAAGACCCATTTGTTCGGGGTCGGTCACACTCACGGGTCAACACCCATCCAGCGGCCTCTACGCATGAATTGAGAGCCCGGGTAAGACTCTGGCCTTAGCGCTAGTTTCCCCGAGGAGTCAACCTTCTGGCGCTCCTGGACGGTTTGCGCACCCTTCGGCGTAGGCCAATCGATTGTGCATTCTGACAAACAGTCGGGGGAGTCTGGAAACAGTACTGTCTCCTATAGAGGAGTTAATGGGCCCTTGATGGATTGGCCACGAAGACCCATTCTGTTCAGGGTTGGTCACACTCTTGGGTCAACACCCATCCGACGGCCTCCACGCACGGGGTGCGAACCTGGGTAGGACTCTGGCCAACGAACCAGTTTCCTCTGGGAATCAAACCTCTAGCGCTCCTGGACGGTCTGCGCACCGTGCGGCGCAAGCCAATCGATTGTGCACTCCGACTAACAGTCGGGGGAGTCTGGAAGCTGTATTGTTTCCTATAGAGCGGGGGTGGTTGCGTACCTTATGGCGACTGCTCTTGAATTGACCATTAGGCATCCGATCCCGGGCGAGAGGCGGGCAAAGGACGCCATGGTCCGCGATAGATTCGGTATATACCGTTTCACCGCTTCGTAAGGGAGAGGATTGCGCAAGCGACCTCGAACTCAGAACCAATCGAGAGACCGGAGAAATCTGGTCACAATTGGAAGTAAGGGCGCGAGTGTCGCCCGCCAGGTAGCATTCCTGGCTATCTCGCGGTAAGGCGTTGGTCTCTTACGGGTTGTGGCGTAGCTAGACGTCGGATTGTTTTGTCCAAAGTCTTCTACGCTCACTGCAGGTCGATAGAACGACTAAACGTTAAAACTTCCTGTGGTGACGGGCTCGCCCGTTGTAGTCGACACCTCAAGATGTCTCCTATAGAGGAGTTAATGGGCCCTTGCTGGGTTGGCCACGAAGACCCATTCTGTTCAGGGTTGGTCACACTCACGGGTCAACACCTATCCGACGGCCTCCACGCATGAAGTCCGAGCCTGGGTAGGACTCTGGCCTTATGGTTAGTTTCCCCCAGGAGTCAACCTTCTGGCGCTCCTGGACGGTCTACGCGCCGTGCGGCGTAAGCCAATCGATTGTGCATTCTGACTAACAGTCGGGGGAGTCTGGAAACAGTACTGTCTCCTATAGAGCGGGGGTAGTCGTTGACCTTACGGCGACTTCTCTTGAAACGACCATCGGCTACCCGATTTCGGGTGAAATCCGGACAAAGGATGCCGTGGTCCGCGATAGATTCGGTAGACACCGTTTCACCGCTAAGTAAGGGAGAGGACCGCGCAATGGACAGCTCTAGTTATATACTTGCATATACTGACATTAACTTAGTAACTCGTGTCGCGAGATGACCTTCCTTGCTGTTGCAGCGATTTTGTGATATGCGTATATTAGAAAGGAATCTTCTCCCTTATTTCATTAAATATGCTCATAACTAACACTGAATAAAGTTTCTGTCCCAGGCGTGCAATTATATATTAAACCTAGAAGTTGTAACCGACAGATCGTTTAGTTCTGGGAAACTTCATAAACATAAATGCAGATATGATCTCTCGCTGGATATCTGTAATTTTTATGGTTCATGCCTTTTAAAATCGATTTCTGGGCTATATTCAAAGGATTCAATACAAACAAGCCGACATACAATAATGTTATAGATAATTATGGACTGACAAGTGCAGAGTTTACTGTTTTCAACGTTTTCGGGCCTAAAATCTACCACGTGTTTTATAAAAAATAACCTAGCATCGTGAGTCACATTACCATCCGATTAATATCCACCCGATTACGGGTGGATATTAGATAAGAGATACCTTACAGATAAGGCGTTTTACTCACTGGAGGAATATTACTCGAATGAAGTCTAAAATGCTTTAGTGGCTAAAGTATTTAATGATCTCTTTGAATTTTGTCTTGTATTTCTTCTTTTTACATTATTCTTGTGTTTTTTTCTTCGTTTTGTTTTGTTTATTTTATCTTTTCTTTACGATAAAAAAAATGTTTGTTTGCTAATATGTATGAATGTTTGCTAATCTGTATCTGACTTCTATACCAGTATACTAATAAAATTAATATGAATATAAATATAATATGATTAATAAAACGCCCAACATACTTGATAGTTGCAATCCATTCTACTGAAGGGCATAAAGAACAAAATTGCCCCAATACCCTGTGGAACATCTTAAGTCACAGTATCCGTATAAATTGGGTAGTTGCCTGGTTAAGGTAATTTGTCAAATTTTGTAATGTAGATCTGGGTCCATTGAAAAAAAAAGGTCTTGAAATCGTACTAACGTTGAGAACCAGTATAATTTCAAGACCTCCCAATGTTTACCGGGAACATTGGATCAGAAAGCGTATTAATAAAACTACAAACATTATAACGATCACAACCATCTTTTACGCTTTTTACTCGTTCACCACTCGCGTGATTCACACGTTCTGGATTTTTGTTGCGCGCATCGGCGACACCTCATCCAACCGAGCGCTTCACACAAATCAAAAACAAAAACTACAATATAACAGATTACGGCCCATTAACTTACAACACTAATTACCTCATTAGTGACAAATCGAACAGCGCGCATTGATGAATAGTATCGAGCCGGCTATTAAAGAAGCCCAGAAACGTTCTTAATGAGGTTGATTAGAGTTTTTATTTGAATAATTATAGCATTTCATGATGAGTTTAAATTATGTCGAGTTCCGTGATCTCCGAGCCCTTTATACGGGAAATCCGTTTCGAGATAATAACAAAAACTTGCCGAAGATGGACAGAAATTTCAGAGGTTTGCATTTTATTATACAACTGAGACTCTCGTTTTTAATAACTTTAAGGCCCAGTTATAGATTGAGACTGTCGATGCTGCTGGCGAACCTTTCATCTCAGGATGTTTTAACGATCTTCGTCGTCGTTTCACCCTACGATGAGTTGCAAGCCGCTCTAATTACGCCACTGCCCAGCAGAGAGGTTACTAATGTAACTTCCTCAGGCAACGCAGACACGGAACTCAGAATACAAATACACAATGTTAAGTGCGATTATCTTAATAGGTCAATAAAATGCATTTATTTATTTATTATTTATTTAAGAATTAATTACTATGAAACATTGATTTGCTTATAAAAATAACAGGAACCGAATGGCAAAACCTTAGCCTTTTGCTTATTTGTTTCTGTCACCCAACTGGGACTAGCCCGTTCTAGGGTGGAAAGGACTCTAATATTACATTTGTATGATTGCTTGGTTGCTTACAAATATACCTACAAGTTTTAGTAAAAAGCTAATGACACTAAATTGCCCTAAAATGTGGTCTTCAGAATAAAATAAAATAATAATAATAATAATAAAAACATTAAAAGATAATATAATAATTAAAATGCAATTCCATTATTTAATCGGCAATAAATATCATATATAATTCGATTAAATAAAATAAATAAAGTTATATGTGAGAAAAGAAAGAAACAGTCATTAATATTTATTAATATAAAATTACCTAGTCTAAAAAGTATACTTCATTGTCAAAGTCAAATAATTTTTGGTAGTTAGTTCAATGTTAAAATATACTTAACATATATGTTTAAAAATATGTTAATAATGTGTGTACCTAAGTTTTATTATACTATTATTTCTAACATTTGATGTATGGTCAGTCTGTCATGATTCGATAACCATTTCTTTAATTTATTTTTGAATTCCCTAAATGTCAAATTCATTTTTATTTCCATATTGATCAGATTGTAAAATCTCGGCGCAATGAAAGAGTAATGTCTTTGTCCAAATGATGTTTTCCTTCTGGGTATTATTAAGCTATTTTCTAAAACTTGTCTCGTTGGTCGCCGGTTCTGAATTATTCCTAAATTTGAGTTACTGTCCAAAAATAGCCTTAAGAGGGAAGTTTTTAGAAAAAGTTGCCTACAATCAAGAACTTTAGCTTCCTTATAAAGTTCATTAGTGGGATGGCGATATGGTCTACGTAGAATAATTTTTAATATAAATTTCTGCGCAACTTGCAATGGCTCTGGCAGGGTTTTACCACATCCACCCCATACAATTATGCCGTAAGTAATAAGAGATTCACATAAAGCATAATAAACAGTTTTTAGTGTTTTGGAATCCAGAATATTCCTCAGTTCTTTGAAAACATATCCAAGGATTTGCACCTTCGTAGTCACGTTATGTATATGAGAATCCCAGCGGTGAAAGCAATCTAGAGTGATGCCTAGATATTTCCAAGATATTTCTCTTTGTATAGGTTGACAGTTACAAGACTCTACACTATCGCACTCGTGTATTACAATAGTTTTATTAGTAGTGGGTTGACCTCTGGTTGTTATACTAAATGGCATGTATTTGGTTTTGCCAACATTAAGCGTCAACGTAAAGTTTCCTAGCCTATTTTTAACAATTTCCATGCCCTCGTTTGCTTTCTCAAATGTGTAATCCCGGTTTGAACCCTTGAATAGTATAACAGTGTCATCGGCATATGTGATTATTTTACCTGCTGGTAACTGACACAGGTCATTTATGTAGACGAGGAATAAAATGGGTCCCAAAACGCTACCCTCTGGCACACCATAAGTGAGATGCTGGCTTTTACTCTGGAGGCCCTGGATGGTGACACTTTGTACCCTGTTGGATAGGTATATGTCCTTCATTTTATTTTTGTGTAGCCAATACAAAACTTGTAATATAAACTTAACTTTTAGGCTATCTGATAGATATTGCAACTAAAGAGTAGTATTATTATTATTATTAATTGAAAATAAAGTGTATTATTATTATTATTATATTTACACAGCAATTTAATCTTTAATCCAGTGCTTAATGTATGCCAGGCAGCACCTAACAAAAACCGCAACTAGAGCGGACATTATGCTCGCCCCGAACAAGACTGGCAAAAGTACAGAAGAGCTACGTATACCTTAGCATTAAATTCTACAATTTACTCCCATTCACTATCAAACAACTGGAGGACAAACAATTTAAAAAACACCGCGTTGTAAGGGAGAGAACCGCGCAAGCGACCTCGAACTCATAACCAATCGAGAGACTGGAGTAATCGGTCGCAATTGGAAGTAAGGGCGTGAGTGTAAGCCCGCTGGGTATTACTCCTGGCTATCTCGCGGTTAAGGCGTTGGCCTCTTACGGGTTTGTGGCGGAGCTTGACGGTGGACTGTTTTGTCCAAGTCTTCTGCGCTCTTATCCAGGGAGATAGAAAGACTAATCGTTAAAACTTCCTGAGGTGACGGGCTCGCCCGTTGTAGTGAGCGTAGCGGTGAGCCTTATCTCATTAACTTTAAAGCATCATCCTTATGAATGATATGAACATGTATAATAATTAACATCCCTATTAATAAGAAAGCTTTTAATGAGGTAGTTTAAGAATTATTTGATGAGCCCCTCTTTGGTTAATGATGTATTAACCGCACAGTTAAGGTTAGTCGACTTTAAGTCGATTTGCTCGGTTAACGCGGCCCTAAACAGGTTATATAAAATTCGAAGCAACCCATGGCATTCTGGATCAAACACATGAAATATCGCCAAGATAAAATAAATCATTTTAATCCACGCTGATTGCGCATGCGCTTGTTATAGCTATGGTCGCGATCGTAATCGCGATGCAAATAAGCTATGCAAGTAGAAAATTGCAGTTTGAACTGATGTGACACTCCGTAAATACAGTTTGACGTCTAATTGACGTGATATTATTGCGCATGCGCGTAACTGGATCGCTGCAGGCAAACTATGACGGCTGATGACATAGTTGAACGGCATTATACGTCTTACGAGATTTATAACGCAGATTATTTTATGTGATCATCGTGAGTTGACACCTACGACGGGCGAACCCGTCACCCCAGGCTGGTATAACAATATATGATCGTTCTTTCAGCCGTGGGGTGAAGGAAGAGACTTGGGACGAAACAGTCTACTGCACTAGCTACGCCAACTCGCCCGTAAGAAGACAGACCCTTACCGCGAGACACCGGGAGTGTGCAACCAGCGGGCTGACCTCGCGCCCTTACTACTAGTTTCGGCCGGATTTCTCCGGCCTCCCGACTAGTTACAGCTTCAAGGTCGCTTGTGCGGTCCGCTCCCTTATGTTAGCAGTGATTCGATATCTAGTTTTTCCTGTACGATTTGTAACAATGTATACCGAATATCACATTTCTCTTCTGCAATAAACTTATTTTTTGCAATAAATAAATAAATAAATCTACCAAATCTATCGCGGACCACGGCGTCCATTGCCCGACTACCACTCGGGAGCGGCTGTCATAAGATTAACAACCATCCCCGCTCTCTAGGAAACAAAGCCGTTTCCATACTCCTCCGGTTTACTGTCGGAATGCAAAGTCGATTGGCTGACGCAGCGCGGTGCACAAACCGTCCAGGAGCGTCCGAAGAACGATTCAAAGGGAAACTGACCTATAAGTGCATCATAAGCATCATCATAAGTGCATTCTAAGCAATAAAGGCAGAGAGTTTTGCGAGCCGTACAAAATTAGACATATATTCGAAAATATTATAATAATTACTTACATCGTCAAGACGTCCTTAGTCATAATTATTGAGGCAGCTAATACTCATCATCTTTAATGATGAATCTAATCAGTACCTGAAAGACAGAAAATATTCTAAATTAGTGCCTGATCTAGTGGGACGAACACATATATACATTTGGAGGTGACAATTACTACTGGCGAACCCAGCACTCCGGGGAGTTACAACGACGTCAAGCCATTCTGTCTCCCGTGAAGTGAACGTAAAGACTTAATGGACAACACAATCCACAGTCAAACTACGCTAACAGCCCGTAAGAATCCAACTCCTTAGCGCTAGGCAAAGGGAAGTGCACCAGCAGGCCAATATCATGCCCTTACTACCAGATATAGATGGATTTCTCCATCCTACAGTCTGGTAACGGATTCGAAGTCACTTGCGTTGTCTTTGCCTGACATTAGTGGTAACTCAAGGACTACATTTATCTCGGAACCGTGGCGCCCTTTGCCCGTTAAGATCCCTTGGAATCGGGTGGCAACGGGTCGTTTCATTAGTAGTTGACAACAGGTCAACAACCACCTCCGCTTCTTAGGAACGTATAAAATCGATTTCAGACCCTCCCCCCTTGCCCCAGCTATTAGCCGAAGTGAACAGTCGATTGGCTGACGCCGCGCCGCACGATGCGCAATCCGCCCAGCAGCGCCCGGAGGTTATTCCCCAGAGAATCGGATCCACCTGCCGTGACAGCGAGAGAAGAGTCCTTTCCAGGTTCGAACCGCTTCGAGGAGGCTATCGGATGCGAATTGAACCGTGAGTTGATCTGACCCAGAATAACGAGCAGGTCCTATGGCTCAAGCTGCACAGGAACGGTTAACTGCCAGTGAGGTGCTAACAGGCCCTTGCTGAGTTGGCCACGAAGACCCATTCTGTTCAGGGTTGGTCATACTCACGGGTCAACACCCATCCGGCGGCCTCCTCGCATGAAGTGTGAGCCTGGGTAGGACTCTGGCCTTAGGGATAGTTTCCCCTAGGAATTAACCTTCTGGCGCTCCTGGACAGTCTGCGCAACGTGCGGCGTAAGCCAATCGACTGTGCACTCTGACTAACAGTCGGGGGAGTCTGGAAGCAGTACTGTTTCCTATAGAGCGGGGGTGGTCGCGGACCTTACGGCGACTGCTCTTGAAACGACCATCGGCTACCCGATCCTGGGTGAACAGCCGGGCAAAGGATGCCGTGGTCCGCGATAGATTCGGTACACGCTTCGTAAGGGAGAGGACCGCGCAAGCGACCTCGAACTCGGAACCAATCGAGAGACTGGAGTAATCTGGTCGCAATTGGAAGTGAGGGCGTGAGTGTAAGCCCGCTGGGTAACACTCCTGGCTATCTCGCGGTTAAGGCGTTTGCCTCTTACGGGCATGTGGTGGAGCTTACCGGTGGACTGTTTTTGTCCAAGTCTTCTGCGCTCACTTCAGGGAGACAGAACCACTAATCGTTAAAACTTCCCGAGGTGACGGGCTCGCCCGCTGTAGTTGACAACTCTAGTTGCCAGTGAGACGAAGATATATATAATATAATTCAAAAACTATTTATTCATGACATATTTGTTATTGACGAGTCGATTTCTTACATCCAACCAAAACTATGTAAAATTAATTGTTTTCTTTATGTTTTCGCAACGAGGAGCAATATCAGCATTATATAAAAATGAGAAATTGCAATGTGAGGTAGTTCATATTCTCAGCGTCAGTTAGTTTCAATAACTATTTAACGATACACCGCGGTGGTTCACATCAGGGCCTTCCCGGCAGAGGAATGAAAAGGACTGTTAGGACGTCTAGGAACCGACACAATATTAAAAGTAGGCTGGATCGCAATCCACAGACCAAGGCGAGAAAATTGGCTCGATATCTGCAGATAAGTAGCTATACGGTGCAACGAGCTATACGGTGCAACGCCTTATCAAATCTGACCTCAATTTGACGGCATACAAACTGAGAAAAATGCAGCTTCTTGACGACAATAATGGAAATGTTATAAAAATTGAGAAAATATCGCATATTCATGAATTTTCCCTTATTCATCAAAATATACTGCCGTTGTTCCTCATCGATTAAATGCTAGATCTGTTATGGTTTGGGGTGGCATTTGCGTTACAGTCAGTAACAGACCAAAACTTCCCTTGTTTTTTTTTTCAATTCAATTCTTTATTGAGAAAACACACAGTATTACAGTATAATATTTTTAAGTGTATGCAGATCTACAAGAAATAAAACCGGTTACGGATTTCAATAAAATTACATAACTTACGTTTTTTTTTTTTTTAACTATCTAATAAAACTAATGTACCTTCAATTTTAGAAATACATAAGAGTCTAGTATGCAGGGTGTGTGTGTGTGTTTGTGGGAGTGTGTAGAGCGTGTAAGTGTGGAGTGTGAACATGTATTATATTAGTAATGGCATATATAAAATATAATAATAATAAAAATAGCTAAAAACGAATAGTCAGCTCATTGTATCTGTTAGGGGTTGATTTACAGAATATTTGTAAGTGATTATGGAATTATTAAACATAATATCAATACCATTTAAATGGGTAGGTATTATAAAGCTCACAGCAGCGTGTGAGTACCTACTCCATTCCTTGTTGCATTAGTTTAAAAACGCGGCAATCGAAACAGAACAGTTAATATTCATCGATTTTTTGTTTTTAAGGTTGTTAAAATTAACCCTTCGAGTAGCGGCATAATTTCATGGCAGACCGCGGCAATTTATTGGAATTTCTTGCAATATCGCCGCGCTCGACGAAAAGTACTATAACTATGGAACTACTATAGCAATCATGAAAAAATAGTGAAATCTCATTTTGTAAAACAATTAGATAATTATGAGAAAGTCGAAAAAGTGAAAAAAAACTCGGCATTTCTAACTTGTACTTGTCTTACGGAGAAATACGGAACCCTATTTAAAAATTGTAAATTCTGTCGTGATCTTTATTAGATTCTCTATCAAATATAATATTTCGTTTTGCTTATTTTCATATAAAAATAGTTAGATATTAGCTCATAAAAACCAATAAAAATTTTGATGATCTCTCGAGAAAAAAAAAAATTATGATGTTTGACAATGAAATTTTGCCAGAATTATTCTAGGCGCCGTCTATGTATCTATGGTAATAATGAGATGTTTGGTATGGATTTTAGGATGCGTTCGAATTAAAAAATAATATTACTGTGCGCTCCGGGAGCAAGCCGCCAATATTGGTCGTTACGTAGTCAACGGTGTTCTGATGTGCAACCAAATTTGGTCGTTACGTAGCCGAAGGGTCAAAGTGTACCAACGTGTACCGACCGACGGGACAATTTCGAAGCTGCGGTTATTCCTTGGAGCAAGGAGCATTTCGGCAACTAGTTATAGATATTTCAACAATACTCCGTTCCAGCTTAGAGGGCTTTAACTATTGAGCAGTGGTGAAAAGGCATCTTTTCCTGATGTTATAAATTCTCAAGAATTGTCCCCCACTCACCAGACCTATATTCCATATATTACAGCGAATGGTCCATTTTAGAGGCCTGCATAATTTGGCATAGAACTTTAATTCAGTTGAAGTCAGCAGTTACCCGGAAATTGGTTAAAAAATTCGTGGAGAAGTACGGAATGTTGATGTTGTATGAAATACAATGAAATCAAATTAAAAACAAGTCTTGGAATTCACCCAAACACAAAAACCTCTGTCTACAAAACGGTGTAACATTACGGTCTGACTTCCTGGCGACATATGTATAACTAGCTGACCCGTACCCACTTCGTTGGCCGGTAAAACTTTTTACTTGTGATGAGTGTGGTTCGGTTAGTACTGAGTGCTATGATTTATTTCCTGACTGCCAAAAGAAGGGTTATATTTTTACTGCATATATATATATATATATATATATATATATATATATATATATATATATATATATATATATATATATATATATATATATATATATATATATATATATATATATATATATATGTGTATTTGCATGCCAATTTGACTATATTACCGTTATTTGTGAGTGTATTCTTGTGAGTGTCTTATCTCTTTAACCGTTAATGCAGTAAAAGGGAAATTATATGTAGTAAAAGGGAAAAGTCTTTTGTTTTAAACTCTTAAGACGATAAATTTACTTATTTTGATAAGAATCACAACTGTTGATAATATGGCCAATAAACTTGACCTAACGATTTTTTTTTATATGTAAAAAAATACTTTTTGTGACTTACATATAAAAGTTAACCATATGCTGTCGCTGACTTTTTTGTAGGCATTACCAAGCTTTACAACTTTTCTCTAGAACTTAATCATATATCTCTCATCGTTAAGGCAGCGTTAGTTAGAAACGTTTTCGTTCGACCGTTTTTCTCCGACTTACTTTGTGAATCCGACTACCACGAAAAAGTCTTTTCATTTTTCAAATTAATATATAGCCTATGACACTCACAAACAACGTGGCTATTTATTAGTAAAAGAATTGTCAAAATCGGTTCAGTAGATCCAGAGATTACTTCCTACAACCTCACAAACTTTACCTCTTTATAATATTAGTAGAGAACGAAAAAGCCCTGTTGACTAAAAAGCTGCGAGCAATCCAGAATTATTCTGTGGTTTATGAACGATTGCAACAACTTGCAGGAGACACAATATATTCCCCTATACTCTCAGAACATATCAAGGTTGCGAAAGGTTAACATACATACTAGAGGAAGAGAAGAATGCCACATTCCAAGCAGAAAAGTATAACACAACACAAACACCGAACGTAACTGGATACACAGAAGTGGACAAACCAGTAACCAACCTGCGAATCTACAATGAACACCCATAATTCAACTTCAATAATAGACGTCACAACATTCGAATCGTGAGTAATGGTCTAGTCTGGTCTAACACACTGCGCTATTACTTTTCGCCATGTTAACACGTCGAAAAAACACTTTCACTGTCAGAGTCCGGCTGCGAAACGTCAACGAAAGTAATTCCTCGAATCAAGGGGTGGAAAAGGTCAAGCGATGATACTTCTCACGTTCGCACCGCCTTTTTTGCGCTAGACGTGCCAGAAATGATTGAAAGCGGTTATAAATCGCGGTCGAGCTTGTATCCGTTAATTGTTAAACACGACAGATTGACAAAACAAACAACGGAAATAGATAGACCGTAAATAAAAGACTGTAAGAAACTGTGAGAGATTCAGTGTAAGAAGTGTTAGTGAAGTATATATTTTTGTGATAGTTCAAAGTTCAAAGTTTATTTATTCCAAAAAAAACCCGGCCAGGGTATAGAACTTACAATTATTAAATACATGTTTTATAATATTTATATTTTAAACATATCATATATCTGGCAAAAATAAAATTAAATCACGTTAGAAATCTGAAAGTCAATAAACTATACAAAATCAACCATTACATTGTCTAACTATCAGAAAGAGCATTAAAAAATATCAAAAATAGAAATACCAAATCCAAAAAAAAAAAAAAGAGTATAAATCTATAAATAAAACAGAAAAAATAATAGAAAGGCAAATCCATTGACTGATCTTGCAAATAAATAAATCAATAATAATAATAATAATCAAGGAATCCGATTTGGAAAGAATCAAATAATAATCAGAGTAAAAATATAAAAATAATAGCAATAATTCTTAAATCATGTTACATAATCAATAAGTAAATTGTCTGTAAAATGAAGTGTTCAGAATAGGATTAAAATGGAAGTTTAAAAAAATAAAAAAGAAATGAAATAAACAAGTAGTCAATTGTGATTATAAAATTTTAAAAGTCCGTGCCATAGACATTTTTGCAATAAGAAATCCCTGGTAAGTTTTTTAAATAGTGTATATGTTTGTATATTTTTTAATTCCTCTGGTAACCTGTTATAAAATGTTATGCTTCTGTATTGAGTTGTCCTTTGAAGTTGTGATGTTGCAGGTATAGAATTATGAGTATACATCGATTTATGCCTTGTATTGTGAGAATGTATGTGGGCAAGAGTTTGGTGCTTTCCTTTATTTTTATAGAATTCGCACAGGCTTTTGTGAATAAGTATGGCATAAACGGTGGGGATCTTTAGTTCACGAAATAGTAATAACCTTACTAAAAGATTATATATTTTTTTGATTCTAGTAATACTAGAAGGTATTTAAATTAGTCTTCACATACGTCCTTATCTTTGTCAAGAATGTACTTCGCCACCACCATGTCCTGCGCTTTGGTTTTCCAGCTGTTCACTCTTAAGTGTATTTAGGTCTCAAGCCATTGCAGGTTTTGTCGTCCGATTTTGCGTTGCCTTTCAGGTTTATCACAAAGAATGAGTTTCAGAGGCTACTATTTTTTCATCCTTTTGATATGCACTAACCACCAGAGCCTTTCGATTTTGGTCACAGGTTCGAGGCCGCTTGCGCGGTCTCTACCTGACGTAAGCGGTTATTTAGTTTGAATATTTTGCGGACCGAATCGCCCTTTGCCCGCCACGGTCACGCGAAGGGTTGAAGACGTCAGGTCGACAAACATATGTCTCTAAACTCCACTAGTTATTCGCCGGAAACACTGTCAAAATATTGGATTAATTTTAATATTACCATTTTGTTATTAAGGTTTTAAACAAAATAACTATGTTTCAATCGTAATTTTGTTGAATTACAAGGAATTTTGTTGAAACTCAATTACTCAATTATATGTATCAAAATTTTCCAGACAGAGTAAGCCCCTTTTTGAAGAGGCTCCCAGGTAAGAGGTGAACCATGAGTTAGGCTGGCCAGATGACAGAGAGTTTGGCCAACAACACCCAAGCTGCCCGGAACCATTACGAACCAGACGATGTGCCATTCCGCTGCAGAGTGGGAGATGAAATGATGAGCTTCCCGGTAGGAAGCAGCGGTTGTTCCGGAGTCCGCGGCGGCATTTAGCAAGATAAGTTGTTCGGTGGGTATTATGACAGCGCGACGGGCGCGGCGGCCCGGACTGGTCGCGCGACAACGGTCGCCGCGTTCCTGTCGCGGCCGCCCCGACCAGTCCGACTGGCTCTGGCTTGCAATTTACAAGTTGTCGACCTGCTCCCCGCCAGATCAGTGCCACCAAGCCGCCGCCTGTCCATCTTCGATTAAGTACGTTCAGTAGATTACCAGCTTATTTTTAGAACTGTCTTCGCGAATGCTGGTCGAGTCGCGACTGACTCGCCAATTTCCTCGCAGGCTATAGTTTTGCGAACCGGTACAAACCTGTCTGGCATTCCTTTGATACTCTCCACCCGTTCTTTATGTACGGCGTAGTAATGTGGGTTGTCGGTGCAGATCGCCAGTGCGCTTTCATCTTACCGTAAAGCAGTGATGTGTTATCACCTACAGCTATCACCTATCGAACCCGTCACCCCAAAAAGGTATAACTATATTGATTAATCTTTTAACCTAGGATGAATGTAGGGACTTGGTAACAAATACAGTTCACAATCCAGCTACGCCAACTACCCCATGACAGACCGAAGCCCTGGAAAGTTGACCCACCATCAGATTTGGTAGGATTTTCCGTCCTCTCGTCTGGTTACGGGTTCGACGTCGCTTGCGCGGCCTCTACCTGATGTTGATTCAGCGGTAATTCAGTTTGAATTTATCGCGGACCGTGGTGTCCTTTACCCGTCTGTTCGCGTGGCATCGGGTGACCAACAAGTTACTTCAAGAGTAGTTTATTATATCAGGTTAAAAATAGCCCCCGCAGTCTAGGAAACGTATATTACCATTTCTACCCCCCCACCCCACCCCCGCTCCCAGAGTAATTAGCAGGAGTGCACAGTCGATTAGCTGACTACGCACGATACGCGAACAGCCCAGCAGTGATCGAAGGTTGAACCAACGAATCCGAAGGAACTGATCCACCTTCCGTGACAGGTGAAACAGAGTCCTTTCCAGATTCGGCCCTCTACAAGTAGGCTACCGTATGGAGGTTGAGCCGTGAGCTGAGCCGAGCCAAGGTAACGAGCGGGTCTTAGTGGTCCAAAAGCATAGGAGCCATTAGCCACCAACTGACATAGCTACCAACTCACATTAGCTGCAACTAGAGTTGCCAAATACAACGGGCGAACCCGCCATCTTAGGAAGTTTTAACGATATTAGATCGTTCTGTCTCCCGTAAGGTGAGCGTAGAAGACTTAGGATGAAACAGTTCACCGTCTAGTTACGCCACATGCCCGTAAGAAGCCAACGCCTTACCGCGAGATAACCCGATCACATTAGCAAAGACATACGAATTTGGCAGTTAGTTAGCAACAGAATCGTTAGCAACACGAAGGTGCGAATCCTTGGATATATTTTCAAAGAACTGAGAAATATTCTGGATTCCAAAACACTAAAAACTGTTTATTATGCTTTGTGTGAATCACTTATTACTTACGGCATAATTGGATGGGGTGGATGTGGTTAAACCCTGCTAGAGCCATTGCAAGTTATGCAGAAATTTATATTAAAAATTATTCTACGTAGACCATATCGTTATCCCACTAATGAACTTTATAGGGAAGCTAAAGTTCTTGATTGTAGGCAACTTTTTCTAAATACTTCCCTCTTAAAGCTAGTTTTGCACAATAACTCAAATTTAGGAATAATTCAGAACCGACGACCAACGATACAAGTTTTAGAAAATAGTTTAATAATACCCAGAATGAAAGCATCATCTGGACAAAGACATTACTCTTTCATTGCGCCGAGATTTTACAATCTGATCAATATGGAAATAAAAATGAATTGGACATTTAGGGAATTCAAAAATAAATTAAAGGAATGGTTATCGAATCATGACAGACTAACCATCATCAAATGTTAGAAATATTAGTTTAATGAAACTTAGGTGCACAAATTATTAACATATTTTTAAACATGTATGTTGTGTATATTTTAACATTAAACTAACTGACAAAAATTCTTTGACTTTGTTGTTATATATTATTTTGACAATAAATTGTACTTTTTTGACTAGGTATTTTTATATTAAATCCTATATTACTATATACTTAACATATATTAAATATTAATCACTGTTTCTTACTTTTCTCACATATAACTTTATTTATATTATTTAATCAAATTCTATATTATATTTATTGCAGATAATGGAATTGCATTTTATTTATTATATTATTTTTTATAATTTTTTTAATTATTATTATTATTTTGACGAGCACATTTTAGGGCAATTTAGTGTTCTTAGCTTTTTACTAAAACTTGTACATTTGTAAGCAATCAAGCAAACAATATTAAAGTCCTGTCCACGCTAGAACGGGCTAGTCCCAGTTGGGTGACAGAATCAAATAAGCAAAAGGTTAAGGTTTTGCCATTCAGTTCCTGTTATTTTTGTAAGCAAATCTTTGTTTTATAGAAATTAATTATTGAATAAATAAATAAAATAATAAATTTTGCACTATAATTTAACCCCATACCAGACATAATCTGCAGTTTCGGTCCGTAGTACTTTAACGTCTCATTTGTCTCAGTTGTCTCAGCCCCATCATGAGGAGCAAATAACTTGGAAAATAAACTATCAATTGTTATGATAAGTACACCACTATCTCATCCATATTTCCTAAATGTTTGTAGCAAAGGCTACATAATTGCGGCAAGTTCAATCTATTGATAATATGCACGTCGACCCGGCCGCCCGCGAGAGCGCCCTTATCAGATCGCACCCAGAATGGCGCACGGAATTGAGCATTATTCATCCGCGATTATAATGTGTGTAAAACGATAAGATGTCGAGACGTGAGTGGAGTACGCGATTGCATCGGGTGTCGGCCCGCTATAGCGCTACGACCGTGTTGTATGCAGCGATGCTCATTTCGTAACAATAGTGTAGGGAATCAAAAGGCCGCGGTAGCGGCGCCCACGTCGGTACGGCGTATTGGCGAGAGCTGGCGCTGGAATAACGCAATGACGATGATGATGATGATTCTGATTATAATATAATGCCTTGGGAGCTAATGGGCTCGGTTACCGTTAGGCCGTTAGGCCCATTGGGGAGTTAATGGACCCTTGCTGAGTTGGCCACGAAGACCCATTCTGTTCAGGGTTGGTCACACTCACGGGTCAACACTTATACGACGGCCTCCACGCATGAAGTGCGAGCCTGGGTAGGACTCTGACCTTATGGTTAGTTTCCCCTGGGAATCAACCTTCTGGCGCTCCTGGATGGTCTGCGCACCGTGCGGCGTTAGCCAATCGACTGTGCACTCTGACTAACAGGCGGGGGAGTCTGGAAGCAGTACTGTTTCCTATAGAGCGGGGGTGGTTGCGGACCTTACGGCGACTGCTCTTGAAATGACCATCGGCTACCCGATCCTGGGTGAACAGCCGGGCGAAGGACGCTGTGGTCCGCGATGGATTCGGTTTACACCGTTTCACCGCTTCGTAAGGGAGAGGACCGCGCGAGCGACCTCGAACTCGTAACCAATCGAGAGACCGGAGTAATCTGGTCACAATTGGAAGTAAGGGCGTGAGTGTAGGCCCGCCGGGTAACACTCCTGGCTATCTCGCGGTTAAGGCGTTGGCCTCTTACGGGCTTGTGGCGTAGCTAGACGGTGGACTGTTTTGTCCTCAAGTCTTCTGCGCTCACTCCAGGGAGATAGAACGACTAATCGTTAAAACTTCCTGAGGTGACGGGCTCGCTCGTTGTAGTCGACAACCCTAGTTGCCGTTAGGCCATTAAGACTTATGTGTTTAGGGTCGGTCAAACGCACGGTCAACACCCATCCGGCGATCTCCAAGTGCGAGCCCAGGTAGGACTCTGGCTTACGGGCCAGTATCCCCTAGGAGTCAACCTTCTTGCGCTCCTATACGGTTTGCGGACCGTGCGCCGTCAGCCAATCGATTGTGCATTCCGAGTCTGAACAGAGCAGCCGGGTGAGTCTGGAATCAGTACTGTCTCCTATATATAGAGCGGGGATAGTTGTTAACCTTACGGCAACTGCTCTTGAAACGACCAATCGGCTACCCGATACCGGGTGAACACCCGGGCAAAGGATGCCGTGGTCCGCAATGCATTCGGTAGACATCGTAACACCGCTACGTAAGGGAGATGACCGCGCAAGCTAAATCGAACTTGTAACCAGTCGGGTGGTAGGAGGTATCCTGATGGTTAATCTCAGACGAAGATATCCTTCCAAACTGGTAGTCAGGAGCTAGGCTGTCCGCTGTATACCTTTCCCGGTGCCTCGCCGTTAAGGCGTTGGTCTCTGGCGGGTGAGTGGCGTAAATAGACAGTGGACTTTTCTTGTCCCAGGTCTTTTACGCTCACCTCACGGGAGATAGGATGATCTAATATCGTTAAAACTTCCTGATGTGACGGGTTCGCCCGTTGTAGTTGGTATAGTATACCTGTTATGTTCTTGAGCCAGGAATAAATTAAATACGTCGGTCATAACTATAGAATACCTTGGTAGCCAATGGTTTGTGCAGCTTGGGCCATTAGGTCCAATGTGTTCACGATTCGGCCCAACTAACGATTCAGCTTCTATTAAGTAACCTATTCTTGTGAGGAGCTACCCCGGAATGAATCTCGCGTAGGCTTCACGACTGGTGGATCAGTTTCCCCTGGGGGATTGCCCTCCGGAGCTATTGGACGGTGTGCGCACCGTGCGGCGTCAGACAATCGGTTGTGCACTCTGACTAATAATTACTGAACGAGTGTGGAGACTATGGAAATATTCTGTTTCCTAAGCAGCGGGGGTGGATGTTCATCTGTTGCTATGCAACTCTTGAAACGATCTATAGACCACCCGATCCCGAAGGGCATTACGGGCAAAGGATGCTCAGGCCCGTGGTAAATTCAATTACCGCTGTAATACAACAGGTAGACAGAACGATCATTATCGTCTAAACTTCCTGAGGTTACGGGTTCGCCCGTTGTAGTCGACATCTTCAAATATGGAATATCTAAACAAAAAACTAGAATAACTCTTGCCAACAAGGTTCTGAGAGTACCCTCCAAACCACCACTACAGTTTGTGCATGACGGCTCTAAATGCAAAAAACATTCTAATACAAAACCTTTCTCAAGAAGGCTTCAGATTAGATTCTGGAGGTCGATTCGATCTATAAGCAGTATAAATTCCTTGAAAGTCTCAGATGCACAGCCCTTCGGTGAGGTATAGCTCTTTACTCCCAATCTCGTAAGATTTAGGATAGAAATAGAATTGTAGAATGTAAAATCGTATTGTATAATAAACTGTACTATGGAAATCAAATATCCCAAAAGACCACGAGTACAAATTAAATAAATGCCATGATTTCGCAAATGCCGTCACCCGAAACGGCTTCACTTTCCACCGTCACGCGGTGAAAGTTAGCGTTCGTCGCCTTCCAGCTAAATCTCTGTTTCAGATCTTGGTCTCTCTCTGAAAATTATTAACTCATTCCTAGAATATCTAAAACCACGATTTCAGCGTCATAAATTCTATGGCTTCGAAGCCAGGAGTAAATGGGTAATAAAATATACCCTCACATGTGGCAAGACAGCTATTCTAAACCTACCAAAGCCGGTATTTAGTCCGGGTTCCACCGCTCACCCCCTAATAGAAATAGAAATAGAAATAGAAATATTTTTATTGTCCGAAATTGTGGTGGTACATTTATGGTGATAATGCGTAAAACTATGTATCTCACAATTACCTGTTATTAAAACAGATTGACAAATTTACTTATCTGCTAAATTGACTTATCTGCTAATTATAATATCTTATTAAAAATGTAATTATTTCACTGGTTTAACATGAAAAAATCTAAACAGACCGGATAAGTAGAACTAACAGTAGAAGACAATTAGAAAAAATAATTCACCAATAATATAAAAAAATCTGTTGTGTCACCCCAAGACTTTCCTGACTAGTATCCGGGGAGGTGCGAAAAAACGAACGATGCAATCAAGGTTCCCCAAATTTGTATGGCAGGTACCCCAAACGTTGGTCGTAAGTACCCCAAAAACTAATAGGTTCTTCCGATGGTTAACAGAAGCTTCTATGCCAAATTTTAACTTAGACAGATTAAGCGTCTGGGCGCTATCGCGGAAACATTTTTTTCGCCGGGAACCCCAAATTTGTATGGGAGGTACCACAACCGTAGGGCGTAGGGACTCCAAAAACTAATGGGTTCCTCCGACGGTTAACAGAAGCTTATATACCAAATTTCAGCTCAATCCGATTAAGCGTCTGGGCGCTATCGTGGAAGAATACATACATACAGACATACAGACATACAGACATACATACAGACAGAGATCGGTCTGGAAATAGTCTCAATCGTCTCAGGGAGTCTCAAAATATATATTCCCATCTTCATCTCAAAATTTTTTTTTAGCGCGATCACAATACTTTCCTTTCCGATAGGTCGTCAGGAAAGTAAAATAAAGAAAAAATCAAAATCAAGGAATAATCAAAATTCCGCCTATAAATACGAAATGTATATAATTTAAAATGTAACAGTAGAAAACAATTAATAAAAAATAATTCACCAATAATATAAAAAATTAATCAAAATCAAGGAATAATCAAAAATCCGCATATAAATACGCCTATAATAGTGTAATAATAGTATTATGATGGGCCAGACTCCGATCAGTTAATTCTATGGCAGCTCCGTTTGTATTTTATTTTATTTATTTATTGAAAACACCACCTCGTCGGATATTGCTTCTTTTTACCATAATCAGCTTAGTCTGTCTTTCAATAATGGCAACACATATGATTTCCTCCTTTCTTCAAAGAATTAAAATAAATAAAAAAAACACAATTGACATTTGACTCCTATCAACTTAAAAACCTGTCAGGCGCTTTAAACATTTTTTACTATCTACGAATAGCTAATGTAGGTAAGGAGGTATTAAAAGACGTAGCCATTAGTACCATGCAGATGGCGTGTGGAGAAGATGAACAAATAAAGAATCGGATAGCTCTGCAGGATAGGGCATGTGGAAAGGATGACAACTAAAAAGCCGTTGAAACGGATCATTTTAGAAACCGTACAAATCGGAAGACCAATACTACGTTGGCTTGATTCTGATCTGATCTCAAGATAAGGTGCAATGGGCAAGGATTCTATACAAAGCCAAAGCTCTAATTCTGAGGAACGCGTGACGACTCCGACACATGCCAATCTACCCGTACCACGGAATCGGGCGACTCCAGATCTGTCCGTCAGCAACGACGACGTCAGCGCACATCAGCGCACGTCAGTCCACGTACCGGCACGTGTCACAGCGAACAAGTGACGTGCCGGTTGCCACTAAAACACACGTGTGCATGCCGATATAAGGAATTTGCCGTAATGACTTTCACGACGCGACGGCTCGTCCTTTTGGTTTCGCTCAATTTACATATTGATACCATCTACGAAGCCAATATTCTGCTGGGCGTTTCCCCTCCTTCTTCCTTGATTGTATCTTGCTTTTGTGTACGCCGGAATTTTGGTAGAAAAGCTGATTCATGTAGCAATGTCCTAGTTTGTTTTATTTGTCATATGCTTCTAATTTTATATTTGACCATTTGTAGTTGAAATCAGCGCTCCAGCATTATCAGAAAGAAAGATGTGTCGATCATGATTAGATTTTTTCAGATTCATTAAAAAACTGCTTTAGACTCTTTCCAAGCTGTCTGATTCATCTCATTAATGCATGTATTTCATCCAAGACTTTGTGACATCATTTGCGACTCATCAACAAGTCAGATAGTCGATAGATCCACAACCCTCGAATCAGAAGAATCTACATTATCTGATTCCTCTTCTTACCCAACTTTGGGGGTATTCGTTTTATGTCTAGAAAAAAGGTCGAAGTATTGCCTCTGAAGTGTGTTCCATCATCTTTTTGTACGCTGGGCTATCTAGAGTCGAAGGTGACCCAGCCGGGAACTGAACCCGGAACCTTACAGTGTAAGATAAGGCAACCATGCCAATACAATGATACATTATATTCACGAGTAAAATTAGACAAAGTAGAATCGCTTAAAATTGAATTAATTTAAAGAACCGGTACTAAAGGTTTCTGAAAAGACCGCTATAATTTACAATATTCCTATGAAATACTTAAATTTATATAGTCTATCAAATAATTAATTGACATGGCATAATCAAAGATGATTAAAATATTATTATACTTTAGGAAATAACTACAAAGTGGGTTCATTGTGACATACATTGTAATTATATTACACATAAAAATAGTCGATATATCAATGACATGTACTTCCCAATTTGAGGTCACTTTCCTTTGTCACTACCTCACCTCAACCAATATTGCAGTTCTACTCAAGGCTGTGTAAGAGCTAACTGTGCCAAGAGTGGAGCAGGTGCCTTACGGCGGCGGCCCATATCCGAAGAACGGTCGCCATTGAGAGTGTCTCGTTCCAGTGGCGTGCGTAAGAAGCCAGCCAACCAGCCAGCAAGCCAGTCAGCCACCGTCTATTCACCTACTTCTTTTTGCGCGCGCTGCAAACGTTCATTGATAAACATTTATGCCGTCGATCGCGCCATTTTTATTCTTTGCCCCGTTCCCGTTGGCGCGAACGCCTCTCTCTGCCTTTAATGGCCATTTTTAGAGGCTAGCAACGGTACTCCAGACGCTTTGACAGACGATCGCCAACACCTCAATAATCCCATCAAATCGATAAAGAGCTGAACAATTATACGCTAATGCAATATTATGGTCAATTCATGACTACTGTAGACAACTCACTATCACTGATTCGAACAATACAGTACTGGAAATCAAGCACCAAAAGGAATCTCCATTACCATTGATTGTATAGCTTACTAGCTGACCCGTGCCCACTTCGTTGGGCGGTAAAACTTTTTACCTGTTATGAAATTATGAGTTTGGTTCGGTTAGTACTGAGTGCTATGATTTATTTCCTGACTGCCAAAAATTTTTACTGCATATGTATGTATGCATTTGCATGCCAATTTGACTATAATACCGTTATTTGTGAGTGTCTTCTTGTGAGTGTCTTATTTGTGAGCATATTATCTCTTTAACTATTTTTAACACTCACAAATAACGTGGCTTTCTATTGGTAAAAGAATTTTCAAAATCGGTTCAGTAGATCCTGAGATTACTTCCTACAACGTCACAAACTTTACCTCTTTATAATATTAGTATAGATAGATTACGATACGGTCGCGGTTCCATACCTATGTCGTATTATCTCTTTAACTATTTATACAGTAAAAGGGAAAAGTCTTTTGTTTTAAACACTTGAGACGATAAATTTACTTATTTTGATAAGAATTCATAATTGTTGATAATATGACCAATAAACATGACCTAACGATTTAAATTATTTTTTTAATATAAAATACTACTTTTTGTGACTTAAATATGAAAGTTAGACATATGCTGTCGCTGACTTTTTTGTATGCATTATTAAGCTCTACAACTTTTCTCTAGAACTTAATCATATATCTCTCATCGTTAAGGCAACGTCAGTTAGAAACGTTTTCGTTCGACCGTTTTTTCACCGACTTACTTTGCAAATCCGAATACCACGAAAAAGTCTTTTTATTTTTCGGATTAATATATAGCCTATGACACTCACAAATAATGTGGCTTTCTATTGGTAAAAGAATTTTCAAAATCGGTTTAGTAGATCCAGAGATTACTTCCTACGACGTCACAAACTTTACCTCTTTATAATATTAGTATAGATTGCTCAACGTCGTCCTACGATTTCACAACCAGTATTGTACCACGAAACGCAATGTGTAGATGGCACTCGTGATTCTAAAAAATGAATAATTTTCTGTTAATAAATTCATGATTAATTTGTTATGTTCAATTCATGACTACTGAAGAAACCACACTATCAATGGATCGATCAGTACTGTACTGGAAATAAGAGACCAAAAGGAATCTCTATTGCCATGCATTATAATAGATTGCTCAACGTCGTGCCCCGACTTGGTATATTTGAATGCAATATTTTGGTCAATTCATGACTACTGAAGAAAACACTCTATTCCTAGATCCAGTGGCGTAACTAAGCCGGTGCAGCCGGTGCGGCAATTCGGGGCCGACGGTAGTTTGGAGGCCCAAAATGGAGCTTCAGTCTCTACTATCGACGTTCCATCCAACTCTGCTAGCTAAGGAAGCCGAAAAAATGGATGTCTCAAAACTGATCGATGGTTTTTAGAAATGTGTGTTCTATTTTTTTTATAATATATTAGGGATATAATTTAAATATGCAAAAATATGCAAAAATATACAAAAATATGCAAATATGCAAATAAATACACATTTTTAATAATTTTATGTGTTTTTTTTAAACTTACCAGTTTTGTATTTTATTAGTAAGTCCACTCAAAATAAAGTAATGAAAACTGTCATTTTTTTTACTAACAATTATTAAAGGCGGAGGATAATTTTATTTCTTTAATCAGGTTTCCTCTTTGTCTTCCTTGTTTGAGAGTTATCAGTCTAAGTAATTCCAAGCGATCTTCCTAATTCTTATTCTTCAGGCCCACTGCCATTTTGGATGGCCTTCGCTGCACCTTTTCCAGGACATCTATATCTTTACATTAGCAGCGTTCCGAGAGCTGATGGCCTTACTCAAGGATAGGTCGAACATACGCCTTGTAGAGGTCGAACATATGTGGCCAACTCATCATGGGAGCTAACGGGCCCATGATGAGGTGGCCACGATGACCCATGTGTTCAGGGTCGGTCACACTCACGGGTCAACACCCATCCGACGGCCTCCACGCACGGGGTGCGAGCCTGGGTAGGACTCTGGCCAGCGAACCAGTTTCCCCTGGGAATCAAACCTTTGGCGCTCCTGGACGGTCTGCGCACCGTGCGGCGCAAGCCAATCGATTGTGCACTCCGACTAACAATCGGGGGAGTCTGGAAACTGTATTGTTTCCTATAGAGCAGGGGTGGTTGCGTACCTTACGGCGACTGCTCTTGAAATGACCATTGGCCATCCGATCCCGGTTCGGAGCCGGGCAAACGACGCCTTGGGCGCGAGTGTCTCGAGCCGCCGGGAAGTAATTCCTGGCTATCTCGCGGTAAGGAGTTGGTCTCTTACGGGTTGTGGCGTAGCTAGACGTCGGATTGTTATGTCCAAAGTCTTCTACGCTCACTGCAGGTCGATAGAACGACTAATCGTTAAAACATCCTGTGGTGACGGGCTCGCCCGTTGTAGTTGACAACTCAATATATGCCTTGTAGATTTTATAAACGTAGATCGTTTAAAATCCTGTCTTATCAGTTAGCAAGTAGAGTTGAATTTTTTAGCGATTGTAGCTAGGTGTTTTTCCCATTTAAGATCTACAGTATTTTGTTGCTTAATTAACTGCTTCTAATTGGGTGTTTGCCTGAGAATATTGCGTCTTGAGATTGCTTAAAGACACAGCTTGCTTCAACTCCGATTCGGTAATAGTTTATTAACTCCTGTTTGGCGATCAAAAAGTTAGCAGCTAGGAAGTTTCTGCCGTTGTCAAAATCCGATATCAACAGACGAATGAACGAACG
Organism: Micropterix aruncella; assembly: GCA_944548615.1. Classification (NCBI taxonomy): domain Eukaryota; kingdom Metazoa; phylum Arthropoda; class Insecta; order Lepidoptera; family Micropterigidae; genus Micropterix; species Micropterix aruncella. The sequence goes on along the minus strand of OX155957.1, from coordinate 36,044,693 downwards.
GAACCGGGAGCCGAACCCAGTGACCGGGGTCTATTAAACTGTCATCACTGTCGGTGCAGGGCTAACGGGCAGGATTGACCAACAATTGGAACGCGTCTCGAGCAGTTCTCGACTCGTTATCAGACTGTCTGGCAGCAACTTAGCGGCGCGCACGCACCGCTCGGCACGTAAGAGCAATCATCTCTTTACTCAAACAATTTGTTTAATTCCACCTTCCTTGTAGATTAATTGCGAAGGTTTTGCTCCATTTATGCTGCGCGCCATACATGAGGTATGCCGCCCCGGTACACATAACAGCCCGAATGAGTGAACAGCTATGCATTCCATTTTACTATGGATTTATTCTTAGAAGAAACTATGCACAACTAATAAAAAGTGGCAAAGATGAAACCGTAGGAGAATGTCGGATAGCCCAGAATAACCTTGTTACATAAAAAAGAAGTCAACACAATATCAATGCATGTCAATGGCATGTGCGATGCGGAGAGATTAGACAACTAGCGTTGTCGACTACAGCGGGCGAGCCCGTCACCTCACAATTAGTCGTTCTATCTCCCTGGAGTGAGCGCAGAAGACTTGAGGACAAAACAGTTCACCGTCTAGCTACGCCACAAGTCCGTAAGAGGCCAACGCCTTAACCGCGAGATAGCCAGGAATTACTTCCCAGCGGCTCGAGACACTCGCGCCCTTACTTCCAATTGTGACCAGATTTCTCCGGTCTCTCGATTGGTTCCGAGTTCGAGGTCGCTTGCGCAGTCCTCTCCCTTATGAAGCGGTGAAACGGAGTACGTCTTCTACGCTCACTGCACGGTCGATAGAACGATGAATCGTTAAAACGTCCTGCGGTGACGGGTTCGCCTGTTGTGGTTGACATCTCAATATGTTAGTCAGAGTGCACAGTCGATTGGCTTACGCCGCACGGTGCGCAGACCGTCCAGGAGCGCCAGAAGGTTGATTCCCAGGGGAAACTGACCATAAGGCAACAGTCCTACCCAGGCTCGTACTTCATGCGTGGAGGCCGTCGGATAGGTGTTGACCCGTGAGTGTGACCAACCCTGAACAGAATAGGTCTTCGTGGCCAATTCAGCAAGGGCCCATTAACTCTCTAAAGATTAGACAAAGATAATTTTATTAATCAATTATGTATAATGTGAAACAATGCGAGTAAAAGTGTATCTAGATATGTTTTCTATATGGAGTAACGCCAAGCTAATTTAAACTGCCAACTACCTCGGCATTTGTAGATCTAACAGTCTAATAAAAAATCGATATATTTGATGAATATATAGCCCTTAACCCTTAAACGGATATAGGAACAATGGTAGCCACCATTTTTTAACTAATAATTCGGTAAATAACAATATTTTACAACTAAACCCCAGTTTTACACGGCCCAGTTGAAAATTGGTTAGGGCCTGATCTTACATTGTAAGGTCCCGGGTTCGATTCACGGCTGGGTCACCATTTTCCGTTGGGATAAAAATAACGGTATTGCATTTCAATTCTGTCGAATGCAATAACAAGACACACACTTACCCACATGTTACACGCACACATACATAGTAGGGTTGGTTGTAAGAGATTATCATATGGTAATAAACCCAGCCATTGTGAAATTTCACAATAAAGAGTAGAAACAAGAAACAGTTTTAATCTTTTCGTAAATATTTAAGGTAAAATGATTTTAGGTGTAATATAAGATTGCAAAAATGTAAATATTTTTGTATTTTAAAAAAAAATATATCCAACAATACTGACGCTTTATATATTTTATTATTCTTTACATCTCAGGAATATATCTGAACTTCTAATGATCACTACTGTATTTTCTAAATATATTTGTACAGGGTTTAGCCCGTGCCCTCAGGGCACATATCAAATTAATACTTTTGGTATTCGTTTGTCGTTTATAGTTTTTGAAACGAAATATCAATTTGATTAAAGGGAAGATCGATTCACTCCGGAGGAACCCTCTTCGGACAAAAAGTTCACTTTTCATTAATCACGCCGCTTAATTAACCCATCAGGAGTCGATTATTCAAATTTTATGTCGTCTAAGCAGTTTAACTTATAGGTCAGTAAACATAGATATATACTTTTTTTTGTTTGTACAAAAAAACAATACAGAATTAATACATAGATATGTCACTAAAACCAGATCTGGTTTGACTGTGATATAAGAAAGCCTCTACACTTAGAATTAGTAACGAGTTTACAGTCAACCAAATTACAACCAAATTTATTAATTACTCAGATCGTAATAGTTTAGTTCTACCAGCAATTAACACAGCTATTTAAGATGTGTTGAGCGGTGAATTACTTTTCGGTCGCACCTACGAATATTACTATCACGGACATACAGGTTGCGCCTTATTTAAGTGTTTCGTTTTTAATTTATTTGTTTTACCTTAATATATTATTTTGATAAGAAATGATGATCCATATAGATTCCTAATATATATAATTATTGAATTACTAATCCTACTAATATTATAAACGCGAAAGTTTGAATGTATGTATGGATGTTTGTTACTCTTTCACGCAAAAACTACTGAATGGATTTTGATGAAACTTTACAATAATATAGCTTACACATCAGAATAACACATAGGCTAAAATTTATAAAGATATATGGTTTTCTATCATCATTATCACAATTTTCCATCACCACGCGGGTGAAACCGCTGGGTGCAGCTAGATAGTATACTAATATATTATAGTATATTATATTGATATATTATAATAATTACTAATATATTAAATTATTATTGAATCTGCTGGAAAATCAGTAGGAGACCCGAACACAATTAGGTTAAGTCAATGTCTCTTTATCAAATACATTTAAAAATATAAAGTATTTATAATATAAGAAATCTCTAACGAGTCATATCGAAGAATATTTATCCGTTTGTGATAAAAATTCATATAATCCGAATGTAAATTGTTGAATTAAATACGTTTCTTGCCAAGTATAAATAAAATACTACCTAGTAAGAAAAAATGGAAATAATAGTATTTAAAAATACGAAAACTATTTATTTTTCCTTTTCCAAAAATAATTGATGTTCATCATAATATTATCTATACCTCGAATGATTTTCCATTGATATATATTTTAGGGTTAATGACAAAAAGACAGAAGTTTGAGAGAAATAAATATATTTTCAAAAAATAATACAAAAACCTACCCAGTATAATAACGACACAGGATAATAGATACAACCAGAGCTATCGACTACAACGGGCGAATACGTCACCTCAGGAAGTTATAGGATAATAAATACAGTCTAAACCTGCTTAATGACCTTTTCTTTCTTTTCTTACTTATATTTGTTTTCTCTTTATTTTATATTTAAGAATATTCGGTGTGTCATTCTCTATTTAATCGAATTATTGCCGATTATATAGTGGAATTGAATTGTATTTATTATATTATCTTTTGATATAATTTTTTGGAGGACCACATTTTAGGGCAATTTAGTGTTATTAGCATTATAGTAAAACTTTTACATAATTGATTGTAATATAAGAGTCCTGTCCACCCTATAACGGGTTAGTCTTAGTTGGGTGATAGAATCAAATAAGCAAAAGGTTAAGGTTTTGACATTCGGTTCCTGTTATTTATGTAGGCAAAATCAATGTTTTATAGTAATTAATTATTAAATAAATAAATTTATCGACGATTAATCAATAGATTGCAGTAACATACCTGCTATTTGCGGGATCGCGGCGTGCGCCGGCGCCTCCTCTCAGCTGTTCCTCATCCCACGATCCACGCGATGATCTATAGATCCTCCACCCCCCGTTCAATCCAATCTGTATTAAACACTCTACCATCCATCGACTACAATTATACTTTATCATCCACAATTTTTATGACAAAACACAGGCATGCGTAATTTTCCGGTAATTTATTTTTACACTTAATTTTTTAGACGAAAATCATCGCGGCGGCTTCAGGCCTGAAATGCGGTGAGCGCATGCGTGCGTCCGCGCCGCTCGCCGTCTCGAGACTGGCGCACGTCGCCGCAGGTTGGTGGATCGTGGATCTGGCCGGCCAACCTGTCCGGGCGAAATCTCGCAGACGAAAGTATCGGCTCGGCCGTTTCCGCCGACGATCGCCGCCTTCCGGAAAATCGCCGCGTGCGCCGCGATTTTCTTCGCGCCGCGCGGCGGTCGTCGCGGCGCCCGGGGGCACTATCATTAACTTCGTCATTAGACAGTTCCGTCTCCTATAAACATAAAGAGCCAGTGATCTATTATTACAATATTAGGTCCTCACCTACATATAAAGACTTAGATGATCAAAATTGCTTGTCAAGCATTTACGTGATTGACAAGCAACGCTTGACGTAGCTTAATGACACATTAAACATGCTTGTGAAGCATTTATACATTCATTTGCCGGTGCAGCGCCGCGCGTAGCGCGCTGGCAAAAATCGCTTGCTTGTCAAGCAGTTTTGACTGTCTAGAGCGCCGTAAGCATGCTTATCAAGCTTCCTTTTTTCATTTTCCCTCGCGGCGTCTACGCGTCGCGCGCTGAGAGGTAATCGCAAACCGCAGGAAATATGAAAATATTTTTAATATTAATATTATCAAAAAATGCCAAATTTTGTATTTTAATACCACAAAGTCACGTTAATTAGTCGTAATTATAAACCCTTAGTTTGGCCATACACAGACTGCTTGAAGCAGTCGGGACCGACTGCTTCAAGCTGCGACTGCACAGTGAACTACAATTTTCTATTGATCATCATATACGGACTTCTCGAGCAGTCGCGTCCGCTCCGAGCGGTCGGCAGCATGATGAAATTTCATCGTGCAGTCGAGCAGTTGCCAGACATACACGGACTGCTCGAGCGGTCGACTGCTTTAGCGCAGTTATCCCTTGAGACCTTCACCCCTCTGCGCGGAGTCGCGTTTTCCACCGTCCAAGAACCCGATGATTTTATCTCTAATATTTCAAGGAATAAAAAAATCTTAAATACGATTACGATTTTTTTTAACTACCTTAGTGTTACAGCTATTCTTTCTTCTAGTGGGATACTTCTCCTCATAATGGTAGCTTGACGTTTAATTTTATCCTTCAGTATATTGTTTAATTCGTCAAACGAAGATAAAGACATTCTAAAATATTTTTTTTAAAAATCATCATCACTTCTAAGTTTCATAAACAAATGATGAAATTGACCATGTTGTCTCAATTCCAAACCTGGAGGAACGCAGATTTTTTTAGCTTTCTACTCCGTCGTCTTCACTTGAGCAAAAGCAGCACCAGTAGTGCCTCTTCCTCAAAATCCATATCGTGGCTGCAGCTGAATTGTCAAATACTCGAGCGGTTGAACGCGACTGCTCAAACAGATGGCAGTGACCGCTCGAGCAGTTGACGACTGCTCTAGCGGTCCATGTATGTCGTTCAATGACTAACTTCTCGAGCAGTCCGTGTATGGCCGTCCTTACCCAAATATAGTTCGGTAGATATTTATTTACATTGATATTAGAGTCATTAAATGTAACCTCCACGTATTTCATAAGTTAGATATTTAGATAAACGGTAGACATGAATGGTAAAGAATCGCTGTAAATACCTAACTGTTATAGAACAATATAATTAAGGTTTTAGGTTTAGCTATATTTTCAACAATATAAACACTGCTAGTGCTACCTGTTGGCAAGTAGAAACAACTTCGCGAATAGGATGAGGATGATATAGCTTTCAAGGCCTTTCCTGGTAGAGCCTATCGGCGCAAAGACCCATATACGTTACGGGGAGGAAACGACACGATATTATAAAATAATTCTATTTCTTTGATAAACATTCTTCTAGACGTTCAAGCAAGGCTTGACAAGCATTGCAGAAATATAAATTGTCATCGAGCATTTTCCACAGCACATAATTTGCTTATCAACCCATTAAGCTTAGTTCTAGACGTTTACAATTTCTTGTCAAGCACGAAAAATGCAAGTGTATGTCGTTTTTGACCGTCTGGGAAGCAATCACAAGCAATTTTGACCGTCTGGGAAGCCTTTAATGTTGCCTTTTTAAAATTAAAATTTGAAACAAAAAAATAATACGAATAAATATATATTCAATTAATTGATTTATTGACTCCTATTTTCTACAATGTAGTCTTGCAGATGGCAATAAAAATTGAAAATCTTTTTATTTTTGGTGAGTGTGACGTTTACTCTTATCGACGATAAGGGTAACCTTGTTTTCGATGCAATAGCAACTTAAAAGGTCAAGGTCTGCTTGGAAACTAATACAGTGTTGAATTAAGCGAATACTGGAGAATACCTTCAAATCATCGGCGTAAAGAAAAAGTAGATATTTCTAAACACAGAAGAAATATTTATATTTCATTTTTTATGTAATAAAATTATCCAAAAAAGGAACAGATTTTGTCAAGAAAAGGAATATTAATTATTTTTTAATTATTATTGTATTAATTATTTTTTGCAATGCATATTACATGGGATTTGATTGGACTTTCTCACCTCTTTAGATTTTATATCTATTCTGAGGTGATGAGTATTTAAAACATGGTGACTTCGCTTTTCCGTTTTTATTTTTTTCTTTCAATCATTGAGATGGCTCATTCATTCTTAAACGAAATGAAAACTAAAACATCATATTTATATTATTATATAGAATGGAAAAGAAGCGGTCTCAGGATTGAACCCCGAGGAACACCCGAGGTGAATTTCACACTGTCTGACCGGGATCCCTTCAATACAACGACCTGGCACCAAATTGAGAGATACCAAGAAAGCGATCTAAGTAAGCCTATTACGTATTACATTTTTTTAATAAGCCTCTTTCTAGTAATCAATACTCTATGTGATATAAAATTTATATTGCATTATTGACCTTATATGGTATACTAGTATAATACATGTGTGTACGGAAATGACTCTTTTTTAAATTGTAAAATCCATTATTGATACATTTTTAATAAAAAGATACAACCCTTTAAAATAATTTAACTTTCTAAAAAAAATAATTAGGTATAAATGAAAAATACAGATGGTCAAAATATAAAAACTCTTATAGAAAACAAATATTTATAGAATAGTCAAAATATAGATATTACAAATTTAAAATACAACAATAAAAATGACGCAATAAAAAGGCAACATCAATTCATATCTAATTATCGAAGTGATTAGATTTAGTAATAGAAATAATCAATAGTTCAATAAATTTGTTGTAATAAAAATAATCATGAAAAGTTAGAAAATTCATTAGTGTAAGAGTCATTAATGGAATAATTAGGTTCTTACTAAGAATATTCGGAAAAAACATTTGGTGGTCGACTTTGTCAAATGCTTTCGTGAATAATTTTAGACTGCGTCGATCTGTGTGTGAGCAGAGATTGGGAAAATTTATTATATGGAACTACCTATAAATTAGATGTAGTTGATCTTTTAGGAACAAAACTATGCGGTTAGCAAATTATATATCCGTGCATTTACGATTTTAAATATTTGTGAATATATATTTTTTAAAGCTTCATAATGGCGAAAAGAATGGATACGGGGTTGTTAGTTCTAGTTGACGCATTTAACAACAGTGTTAGTCTTAAGATGGGATTCCACCAGTGTGCAGAACTGTGCGGCACTGCAATGCACAGTGTGCGACACAAATGTTTATTCTGGTCGACTCACTAAGGGCCGATTTTTCAATCGTCAGATAAACAGTGGGATAGGACTTATTCATTAGATAGTACAAAATTAAATTTTTCAATAGTCAGGTAACAGTTGTCAAAGGAATAAAGATACTATTCGCTGAATAAAGTTATCTGCTGCTCCGAGGGTCAGATAACGAGTTATTCGTCCAATAAATTGATCCGTCAAACTGATTTTGACAGTGAGAGGTTGGTTTTGATACTTTCTGGTGATCTTTTGCGTTGAGAATGGATTTATTCGATGTATGACTAAGCAGAAATTTATAATTACTTAAATTCAATTCTGAGAAAACAAAGAGTAGTGAGAGTCAGACCTGATAATTTTGTACAATGGGATGATGTGGAATTTAAGCGAAGATTCAGACTACAAAAAGAAACTGTCCAGTATCTGCTGGCATTGATTGCTGCTGGCAAGACCAAATTAAACACAATACAGAAAGGTTAGTTCATGCTTATACATATGCCCTTACTAAGTATATACTTTATGTACATGTATAGTACCTACCTACCTTTACATTCTATTATGGGGCAAGCAACATTCTTACAAAATGGGCCTACCTAAAAAAATATTCTTTGTTTGTTATAGGAATCAATATGTACCACCTATCATGCAATTACTCGTCGTGAAACTAACAGAGCTATCTCGTTTTATTATTAAAATTTCCATTTTTAAACGACAAACTGGCAAATTCACGAAGGACGCAGACGACAAACAGACGAAGCGCGCAATTCGAGGATATGTTCACTGGTTATGTTGAAAGCAAATGTCAAATAAATATTTTTAAAACCTTCTCGCTCTAGCATATAGAGTGGTTCAATCATTCTGTCTCGCTTTTCGTGTATTGTCTGAAGTTAGTGCTGCCAACATAGCGAAAAATCTTCTAATAACTATTTTACAGTTATTTGATGATTGAAAAACTCGCCAATGTTATTCGACGAATAAATCAACAGATAAAATAATTCCTCAGATACTTATTAGACAGTTTATCTGACGATTGAAAAATCGGCCCTAAAGCAAACAATAACAAATTGTGCGCGAACATTCTAGAAATGTTCGCGCACATCTGTATACTTTTGTGCGCGCACACATGCAGGCAGTGGACTCGCGTCGCGTCGACAAACCTGTTGTGCGCGAACTCAGTCTTGCTTCCGCTACCGGAGTGAAAACATTGATTTGTGCGCGTACATTGTTAATTAACCAAGCTAAATATGGATTGGACGAATGATAAAATTATTAATTTTATTCAAGCTATTGAAACTTATCCTCTATTATGGGATTCTAGTCACAGTGATTATAAAAATAAAAACAAAAAACACGACGCCACTCAAGAGTTGGCGCAAAGTTTCAATTGTGACTCGACTGAGGTAATGAGAAAATGGAAGATTATTTTGGCTCAATACCGAAGAGAAAAGAAGAAAATCGCGGACTCAAAATCTTCAGGTTCTGGGATTTTAGATATATATAAGCCGAAATGGTTTGCTTATGCATATTTGAATTTCTTTCATGGAAGGGATGAGCCGAACGTCAGCTTGAACTCACACGACGAAATAAATGAACAGGTAGGTACGTTTTAAATGTTTATTTTCTTACCTCTAATATTATTACTTAGATACCTATACTATTTACGCCAGATACCTATACTATTTACGACATAATGCCGAATACGTTTTCCACAATACGTCTTGCTCTGCTCAACCGATAATTAAATATTCTCTCTTTTGATCTTTTGTCATGTTGACCGGGATATGGTTTCATTAAATTTATATCTAACGCAAAAGCATCATCTGCCACAATGACATGTGGAATTGGTTTGTTCCTTCCGGGTAACGGGTAAGGTTCAGGCAAATTTAATTTTTCTTGCTGAAGATTAGCATAGATAACAACGTGTTTGCCATCCATAGCCCCAATGCAATGAGGGAAATTCCAAAGATGGTCAAATTGGCGCTCTAAGATCATCCATTCTTCTAAAGTGTTAGGCATCTGAAAAAGGAAATTTTATTACTATTTCAGGTATCACAAGATATTATTATCCAGAATGACACAGTAAATGAAGATCAAGAGTCTCTTCATGAAAGGCCAGTCGAAAAGTTTAAGGCTCCGAAGAACTCGCTTAAACGCCGTATTGTCGATGAAGACCCGAGAATCGCCCAAGCTTTGTCCATTATGAATAACGTAAACAAGCAGATGGAAGCAAAAAAACCTGATGACGAAGACATTTTTGCTGCAGCCGTCGCAACGAAATTAAGGAAAATTAGAGATGAGCGAACCAAGATTTTAGTACAAAGGGATATAGATAATTTATTGTATGACGCTATTATTGGTACTGGAAAATATGTTACAACTCCAATGCCTTCACCGTATTCAGATTCGTCAAATTGTCAGAGTCAAGGACCGGCTTCAAGTTTTCAGGTCCGCGATAATGATTATTCAGATCTTTTACGTCAGAATGATGGCGAAACAATATCTTGGCATGAAATGTAATGCAATAAAAGTGACTAAAATAAAATGGTATATTATTTTTATTTTCTTACCTTAATATTTTCTTTCAACACGCTTATCAACGCCTTACAAGTCTCAGGTACAATCCGAGCAATAAGCTCTTTTGAAACTTTAAATAAGAACATTAAACTTGCAAAAGAATCTCCAGTAGCAAGATATCTTAAGGTGATTGCAAGCCTTATTGAAACAGGGACACATTTTCTGTAGTTGGTATCTTGCTTAGCAATAAAAGGACTAGTTACATTAACCAGCAACTCAAAATCTTCGCAAGATATACGTGTGAAGTTTTTAAATCCACTCAATGGATCTATTTTTATTTCTTCTAGAAATTTATTCGTTTCTTCATTCCGTCGCTGTAGTAACGGCCTCACCCAACATCGCGGTTTCTTCCTTCGTTTCTTTTTAAGGAGACTACATAGTAAAACACATGCTGCAGCACAAAGCACTACGTTTTCCTGCCCGTTCATATTAACTACTGAACTGAATCGGCAGAAACTCTGCTCAGTGAACATGTTCGCGCACAAGTGTGCTGAACTGTGCGCTTACAAAAGTTACGCACAGCCTTACCAGTGGAGACGGAAGCCAAATGCGACACCAGCTTAGTACCTGCACTGTTGGAGTTTTGCACAAAATGTGTGCAAGCAAATGTGCTGACCACTATTTTGGTGGAATTCCACCTTTAGGTGCCGAAATAATAATTAATATAAGCATAGAATACAATAGAATAACTTTATTTTGGAACAAATACCATTACACATTAAATATTTTACTAGTTTAAAAAATACATATGTACAAATGGTGGGCATATCTTACAGTCAACCATTTGACAACATAATTTTTATTTGTCATCGTATAGTACATAAAGTAATAAAGTTAAATTTAAAATATATTCCAATAAGTTATATTAGTGTTATAATAAACATTGTTAACTATTTTTGCCCATGGAAGGATAAAGGGAAAAAAGGTGGTTGGGGGAGGGGGGGGGGGGAGAGGGATTTGATAAGTGGTTGTATGACAGCAAATATTTATTCAAAAACTTTTTGAAAGTGAGCATCGAATGTGCATGCCTGGCGTAGTTTGAAAGATGATTCCAAAAATGAGCAGAATGGACTGTAAATGAGTACATGTCAACAGAAGAGTGACGTAACGGGATGGCGAGTGTCTTAACCCTACTTGATCGAAGTGGAAGACCGCAGCCTCCTAAAGGGTGGAATTTCTCCTTGAGATAGAAGGGCGAAGTATTAAGATTAAGGATATTGTTGAGTATCGACAAGGTACGCAAACTTCTTCGATCGCAAATAGGAAAACAGTGACACATTACTGTCTGCTTCGTGAGCAACTGCTCATGAAAGCAGCTGACGTGACTGAACTTTCGCGTGTTAGACATACCTCACGCAGATATTTTAGAGATGCTCTAGCTTATCTATACTAATATTATAAAGAGGTAAAGTTTGAGACGTTGTAGGAAGTAATCTCTGGATCTACTGAACCGATTTTGATCATTCTTTTACCAATAGAAAGCCACATTATTTGTGAGTCTCATAGGCTATATATTAATCCCAAAAATGGAAAGAATTTTTCGTGGTAGTCGGATTTGCAAAGTAAGTCGGTGAAAAAACGGTCGAACGAAAACGTTTCTAACTGACGTTGCCTTAACGATGAGAGATATATGATTAAGTTCTAGAGAAAAGTTGTAGAGCTTAATAATGCATACAATAAAGTCAGCGACAGCATATGTCTAACTTTCATATTTAAGTCACAAAAAGTAGTATTTTATATTAAAAAAATAATTTAAATCGTTAGGTCATGTTTATTGGTCATATTATCAACAATTATGAATTCTTATCAAAATAAGTAAATTTATCGTCTCAAGTGTTTAAAACAAAAGACTTTTCCCTTTTACTGTATAAATAGTTAAAGAGATAATATGACATAGGTATGGAATTCTTTTACTAATAGAAAGCCACGTTATTTATTATGGCTATGTATTAATCCGAAAAATGAAAAGACTTTTTCGTGGTAGTCGGATTTGCAAAGTAAGTCGAAAAAAACGGTCGAACGAAAACGTTTCTAACTAACGCTGCCTTAACAATGAGAGATATATGATTAAGTTCTAGAGAAAAGTTGTAAATCTTGATAATGCCTACTAAAAAGTCAGCGACAGCATATGTCTAACTTTTATATTTAAGTAACAAAAAGTAGTATTTTATATTTAAAAAAATATTTAAATCGTTAAGTCATGTTTATTGGTCATATTATCAACAATTATGAATTATTATCAAAATAAGTAAATTTATCGTCTCAAGTGTTTAAAAAAAAAGACTTTTCCCTTTTACTGCATATAATTTCTCTTTTGCTGCATAAATGGTGAAAGAGATAAGACACTCACAAGAAGACACTCAGAAATAACGGTAAAATGGTCAAATTGGCATGCAAATACATACATATACATGCAGTAAAAATATAACCCTTCTTTTGGCAGTCAGGAAATAAATCATAGCACTCAGTACTAACCAAACCACACTCATAATTTCATTACAAGTAAAAAGTTTTACCGCCCAACGACGTGGGCACGGGTCAGCTAGTTCTAAATAAACACATTTGTGATAGGTTAACTATGTATAATATGTACAATCACCAAAACTAAACATGAATGCCGGAACCACTACTCCACCTAACCAAAAATAGAATAGGTGAAGTGATTGACTTTCGCAATCTCTCCCCGGTGCAGCGACCCGGGCCCACGATCTCTCATAGAAACTCGCGATCACTCTCACTTTTCGTGAAAAAAGCCGCCATGCTAATTTCCCCCCATGTTATGGTTGATTAGACCTTTTCAATATCCGGCAATTAAAAGTGTGGCTTGTCAATCAGCGCGAGCGCGCAAGAAATTGAAGGTCGGAGATTGGGGGAAAAAATCAATTTGGCCCGAGCCAAGAGCGACTCGCCGAGGCCCACCTATCGTATCTCTTGCACAAACTTTCACCGTTAATTCTCATTTATTATGGTGTGGCAAGTGGCTCCGTGTACTTTTTAAGACAAACAACTAATTGTTGCGGCGCACAGTGGTTCACATCATTTCATGTGTCAAAGTCCAAATCGGGTTATAATGATATCCTGGACATCTATACTAATATTATAAAGAGGTAAAGTTTGTGAGGTTGTAGGAAGTAATCTCTGGATGTACTTAACCGATTTTGAAAATTCTTTTACCAATAGAAAGCCACGTTATTTATGAGTGTCATAGGCTATATATTAAGCCGAAAAATGAAAAGACTTTTTCGTGGTAGTCGGATTTACAAAGTAAGTCGAAAAATAAGCGGTCGAACGAAAACGTTTCTAACTAACGCTGCCTTAACGATAAGAGATATATGATTAAGTTCTAAGGGAAAATTGTAGAGCTTGATAATGCCTACAAAAAAAGCAGCGACAGTATAATAATATGCCTACCTATTATATATAAGTCACAAAAAGTAGTCATTTATATTTTAAAAATAATTTAAATGTTTATTGGTCATGTTTATTGGTCATATTATCAACAATTATGAATTCTTACCAAAATAAGTAAATTTATCGTCTCAATTTACTGCATATGCATATCTCTATTTACTGCATATGTATGTATGTATTTGCATACCAATTTGACTATAATACCGTTATTTGTGAGTGTCTTCTTGTGAGTGTCTTATTTGTGAGCGTATTATCTCTTTAAATATTTTATCTACTTTAAGGGAAATTAATGCAGTAAAAGGGAAGTCTTTTGTTTTAAACGCTTGAGACGATAAATTTACTTATTTTGATAAGAATTCATAATTGTTGATAATATGGCCAATAAACATGACCTAACGATTTAAATTATTTTTCTAATATAAAATACTACTTTTTGTGACTTAAATATAAAAGGTATACATATGCTGTCGCTGACTATTTTGTAGGCATTATCAAGCTCTACAACTTGTATCTAGAACTTAATCATAAATATCTCATCGTTAAGGCAGCGTTAGTTAGAAACGTTTTCGTTCGATCGCTTATTCTCCGACTTACTTTGCAAATCCAACTACCACGAAAAAGTCTTTTAATTATATAGCCTATGACACTCACAAATAACGTGGCTTTCTATTGGTAAAAGAATTCTCAAAATCGGTTTAGTAGATCCAGAGATTACTTCCTACAACGTCACAAACTTTACCTCTTTATAATATTAGTATAGATAAAAAGTTACACATAATTAAGTGCAAAGCTATCCTAAATAGGCCTCGCCTGTACTATGGTAGGAATAATGTAAAAGAATGTAGAGTGGTTTACGTAACTTGCAGTATTTTTTCTATATATTAAAAACATGTAATATATTACTATTAAATTTAGGAAGATAGATATGTATACATAGAATAGTACGTAATAATATGAAATTTTAAGTGTATACATACATAAATACATGTATACTTTATAAACAGATATTAAATATTACTATATAGATTTCAAAAATCGTGCTCTATTTTAGTATATATGGGTGATTCTCAAATGGTCAAAAATAAGTGTGTATGGTGATGTTTGGCCATAAAATGAAAAAAATTCTTGTTTATATTGTTTTATTTTTTGTTTGGTGTTTATGAAATATCACTTGAAAAATTGGAATGTTATATAAACAAATTAAAAAAAACACAAATAAAAACAACTTCTGAATGTCACAGCCATGGTGTGTGAGAATCAACATAAAATATATTTGAGACTAAAGATAGTAAAAAAATGTGATAGCCAGGATTATTAAATATATTTTTTTACACTCACTTGTGTTACTTCCAAAAATAAATGTTCTGAAATAATTTATCTGTTTGCCTAACGTTTCTGCTCTTTTTTCGAGTGTGAGAGATTTATTATATTTGTCACAACCATGGCACGAAAACTTTAAAAGTAAATATCTTATTAAACCTACTTATCGGAGTGTGAATGAACCTCTTTTTAGACCATAGACAACCTTTTAATCGCCATTTTTACTGATCTGGTTTTTTTGTGCTATAGACAGTTGATATGTCGTTTGGGATTTTTTTATATAATAAGTGCAGAAAACGACAACCATAACTGTCTCAACCGTGGAAGGTAATTTAACGCAATATTTTTATGAATTTGTTGTATGATACGCTTAAAGTACCTCTTAGTACACCAACTAATCATGATGACGTACCACATTGTTACATTAAGTTATGGCGTAGGGTTTAGATAAACCATGGTTGTGACATTACTCAATAACTGTGACAATGCATTTTGTCGTGTCTTTGTGTTATGCCCGCTCCACACATTCGCCAGTGATGGCCGCATCGCCTATGTCCCTCTCGCTCTTTCCCATACATTTTTCTGATGTCATAGTGGTGCCGACTCGCTTCCACCTTAGCATGATTGGCTAACATCGGCCATTGTGAAGAGGGCCATTACATATTTCTACAAAAGAGATGGCTGATGGTACGTATCTTAGCAGAGCCTACCCCGTCCCCCGCCCTCTAGAAGGGGACAATTGATTTATTTATTTATTTAACCCTTGGAGTAAATGGGTATTTTCATGGATGCATCTGTCTCTTTTGCAGGATTTTCGGCGACATCGACTTAAAAGTAGTATAACTACGAAACTACTACACCAATCATAAAAAGAACAACTGCACAATGATTGCATTGAAATTTCGAATATAGAATATTGAAATATCATTTTGTAAAACAATTAGATAATTATGAATAAATATGAGAACGTCAAAGAAGTGAAAAAAACGCGGAACCAGATCTGGTCGTATTTTTTTTCAAAATACAGATAATTTATTGATTTCAAATTATGAGTATCTTAACCTAACTAGGCTGCCGCCTGTTCCAAGGTAGACAATTTATTTTAAAAATCCTAAGAAATCTATAATATTTTATTTATATAAATAAACAAAATCATACATAATGAAACAGAAATTTATCTTAATTACCTAATTAAAAATTAGTAAGAAAATGTCATGTAAATTGTCAATAACCTATTATTTTATTTTAAAACATGATAAAAATTAATATATATTTATATATGTATTAATAAGTATTAATATGTATTATTAATATACAAAATAAATTCACAAAAATAAAAATAAAATTATATTTAGAAATCATCAATTTAAGTACTACATATACTATTATGTTTTTATTATAAAGATTCCATTATCTAATAAGGTGTTCAATATCTGCATTTGTATAATTTAAGAGGTAGGCACTCGAACTATTTTTAAATGTAAAGGAAACAATATTTCTGGCCGATGACATGCTTTCAGCAATAGTTTTAATTGATTAAGTCTCCAATACGCACACTGCATACTCTGGGAGTTGGGAGAGGAAAAGGAAAGGAAAAGGAAGGAATGGGTGTCAAACGATTTTAAAAATATTAATGTGCAGTACAAAAAAAATTAAAATTTACTTCATCACATAAAAAGCAATGTGTAGAATACAATTGACTAATAATCTTACAATCTTAATACTTAATATATATAAATTACGTGTCACGTTGTTTGTCCGCGATGGACTCCTAAACTACTTAACCGATTTGAATCAAATTTGCACACAATGTGCAGTTTGATCCAACTTGAAAGATAGGATAGCTTACGTCTTAATTTATAGTCGCGATATTATTTTATTGCAATGTCTATTATTTGACATTCGCAATTATCTGTTAGTTCCAAACGATTTTAACAGATGGCGTTATCTATTGAGTAATCCATAATGCTATGTTAAACATACAAACGTCATAGTCGGCCAAGCGTTATTCTAAATTCAAAATATTGTGAAGGTACAAAATACAGTGAAATTATTCCTGCTTTTTAATTATTTGTGCTTCATTGTTCAAAACTCTTTAATTAAAATATATACATGTAAGTATTATCACATAGTTATAAAAGTGGAATAACTGCAGTATAGGAACCTCTCTCCATTTTTTTTCATTTTAATGCTAAATCTGGAAGAAAATTGTGTCGGTCGCTATAAATAAGCGAGATATAGGCATTCAAAGTTTAAATTTTAACAACAGGCCAAAATAATCTTAATATATATAAATTACGTGTCACGTTGTTTGTCCGCGATGGACTCCTAAACTACTTAACCGATTTGAATCAAATTTGCACACAATGTGCAGTTTGATCCAACTTGAAAGATAGGATAGCTTACGTCTTAATTTATAGTCGCGATATTATTTTATTGCAATGTCTATTATTTGACATTCGCAATTATCTGTTAGTTCCAAACGATTTTAACAGATGGCGTTATCTATTGAGTAATCCATAGATGGCGCTGCTATGTTAAACCTACAAACGTCACAGTCGGCCAAGCGTTATTCTAAATTCAAAATATTGTGAAGGTAATACAGTGAAATTATTCCTGCTTTTTAATTATTTGTGCTTCATTGTTCAAAACTCTTTAATTAAAATATATACATGTAAGTATTATCACATAGTTATAAAAGTGGAATAACTGCAGTATAGGAACCTCTCTCCAATTTTTTTCATTTTAATGCTAAATCTGGAAGAAAATTGTGTCGGTCGCTATAAATAAGCGAGATATAGGCATTCAAAGTTTAAATTTTAAAAACAGGCCAAAATAATATAATATAAAAATGGATGTTGGTATATCTGTATGCCCGCCCGTCTGTCCGAGTTTAATAGACTCCGAAACCGTTTGACCGATCACCATGAAAGTTGGCATATATATGTATTTATTCATGGTTAAGGTTTTTATATATATATCCGCTTTGTTGCAACTTTCAACTAGACGGCGCTGCAGCACACCAACTTCTATACTGCTCAACCGATCGCCATGAAAATTGGTATACATTGGTATTTCAGAAAAGATATAACACGGGCAACGCCGGGTAATACCACTCGTATAATATAAAAATGGATGTTGGTATATCTGTATGCCCGTCTGACCGAGTTTAATAGACTCCGAAACCGTTTGACCGATCACCATGAAAGTTGGCATATATATGTATTTTTTCATGGTTAAGGTTTTTATATATATCCGCTTTGTTTCAACTTTCAACTAGACGGCGCTGCAGCACACCAACTTCTATACTGCTCAACCGATCGCCAAGAAAATTGGTATTTGAGAAAAGATATAACACGGGCAACGCCGGGTAATACCACTCGTAGATATATAATTTAGTCTCTCATTCGATTTTATGAACATACTTTTGTGATTTGCTTTTCATAAAATTTATTTGAAGGACGACCTTTAATTAACTAAAAATAAATAATTTCTGAATGTACCTAGAGTGTTATTGTAACTATTCACCCTTGTGAATGTCACAGCACGAAATTTTATATATCATTCAGTTATGATAGCCCGTTCTAAGTTCCATTATGACATGGCTGCTGCACCCAGGGTTGGCTCGGGATATGTCCTGAGCCAACCCTGGGTGCAGAGGCAAAAACAAGCATTTATTAAAATGCTATGGAATTTTAATGAAAGCTTGCTTTTAAAAATGTGTTTTTACTATTAACCTATTCCGTTGTCCCAGTGTTTCTATTATATTTTGTTCCGGTCTACCATACTCTAGTCGGTCTATGTGCGATGGAGGCGTGCGCGCGAAAGTGCGGAATAATTTAATTTTGTGAAGGCTAAATTGTAACTGGCCCTGGGACTATTAATCGCCTGTCAATGCGAGATGGATTCTCGACGGCCGCAGGCCCGCTCGACACGCGCGCGCACCCACTAGTCATCATTTTTCAGGATTGGAAAAAAATCACTTTCGCCGTATGCGCCTAGTCATGGCGAATCATTAGCTTAGAAACTTACAAACTGGAGAGAAACCGAGCCTAGACAAGTAACAAGCCACTAACACAAAGAAAGATGATTTACTCTGATATTATCATGTCAGAACTAAACTATTGTAGCTATTGTGAATTGTGAAATCGAAGACTATCGGTGCTGTTTAACATTGAAATATTATAAAACAAACTTACCGCGTCAAGTTCGCATCACCCGACGCACATAGGTCGATTTGACCGATTTAGGCGACCATACGTGAATTTGCAATAATATACCCGGAAGCAAAACAAGTAATTGCCTGCCCTAGCAGACAGTTCCATGTAGTCATTTATTTTTAGACTTACACTCTAGCTTTAATATTCAAGGGCGAATTGGATTCATCTGTAATGCCCTTGAATACTATTTGAACCTAATAAATAAATAATAAATAAATAAATAAAAGTATAATACCTACCCCCTACCATACTTTGTATTGAGCGGAAGAGCGGCTATAGGAGTAGGAATTCGAACTCTCGCTCGTGGTGTACGTATCTGATCTCGTTGCTCCCAGTGTAAACAAAGTTTTTGAAGTATTTTTTTAGTGTGTTAGAATCGGTTTTTCAAAAATATATTACTAGACTAGATGACCCGGTGAACTTCGTACCACCTAAAATTGATTTGATTGTGAATCTTCATAAGCGTTTATTAATCCTAATCAACCTTCCAAACCTTCCTATCCAATTCATTGAAATCTATAATATGGCCGAATCATGTACGGTTTAGAGTTTCGTTTGGTGATAAAATGAAAGTCGTTTGTAATTAAAATAAATTCAATGTTAATATGATGAAATATAATTGCTTTTTCGACTTTTTCGGCTTTTTCGACTTTTTCGACTTTTTCGACTATTTCGACTATTTCGACTTTTTGCCTTTTTCGACTTTTCGGAATTTTTTGAGTTTTTTGACTTTTTTTACTTTGTTGACTCTTTTGACTTTTCCGACTTTTTCGACTTTTTCGACCTTTTTGACTTTTTCGACTTTTCCGACTTTTTTGACTTTTTCGACTTTTTTAACTCTGACTTTTTGAAATTTTACACAATCGCACGGAATGAATAAGTTATGGATGGCGCAGCTGTCATGCAATAGGATCGCCGCGAACGCCATCTATTGAAAGTGGCCTATTTCCCAAAATGACCAATTTCGATTTTTTCGATTTTCAGTTGTTTCTTTTAATTTTTCCTAAATATTTTTTTTTGTAAACCACCCCTGAATCAAAGCAAACAAAACAAAGAAAATAATAATTCAAATCGATATAGTCATTTTCGAGATCTTGTGAGACTAACGCACGGCGATTCATTTTTATATATTAGATGACTAGATGACCCGACGAACTTCGTACCACCTAAAATTGATTTGGTCGTAACTCTTCATAAGCGTTTATTAATCCTAATCAACCTTCCAAATCCAATTCATTGAAATCTATAATATGGCCGAATCATGTTCGGTTTGAGTACGGATAAAATATAAATGCAGTTCACATTCAACACAAAACATTCTGGTAAACTATGTTCTTCGTTTTGTTTTCCGGCGCGTAAATAAACAAAAATGAGGGTATTCCGACCGATTGCTTGGCGAAATACGGAAATTCCAAGTTAACTCCGCAAACTTCCAACACGCGTGATTTGTCATCGCGATAGCCAGACGCACAGGGAATTTCAGCCGTTTAAAATCGAATGGCAAATCCGTTGATTGATGTTGATTGTCGAGGTTGATTGATGTTACGCAGCATGATGATGACTGAGCCTAATTTCTATTGCAAATGTGAGGTGGGAATCCAAGCAATCCCAGCGAATTCAAAAATCCTGTGACTCCCTCATCCTGGTTGATAATTGTATCTATCGATTTGAAGGCAAACAACTGTCCCTGAATTACATTTTGAATGGTCGCATTGAGGTCATCGACATAATTATTTGTTTTTCACCGCTAATTGGCTCGTTAGGTCAGCTAATTATGGTATTTAAACTTTTGCGCTACGTTCGGAAAAACACGCCAACAGTGTTCCTCCTTCGATTCGGTCAACTGACAGAAATCAGTGGACAATGTGATGAATCCGGTCGAGATGTCAACTGCGACTATTCCTTTACCAATGTACAACAATTGCTTCAAAAACACATCTGCATTTCGATTTTGTTGCAAAAACTTTCGCATGTTAGTCGTCAATCGGAGTATCTTCACATGTCGCCACAAATTTGATGATTTTAAGCACGCGTTTAGTTCGTCAGCTACAGTTGAACGTGGAATAACTGGAAGAGTTTCAGACTTTTCCGACTTTACCAACTTTTTCGACTTTTTCAGCTATACCTATTACTTTTTTGTTTTTTTTGCATTTTTCGATTTTTTTTACTTTTTTGACTTATTTGACTTTCCCGACTTTTCAACTTTTTATTTTATTTTTACTTTTCCGACTTTTTTGTTTTTTTTTACCTTTTCGATTTTTTTGACTTATTTTACTTTTTTGACTTTCCTGACTTTTTTGTCTTTTTCGACTTTTTTGCATTTTTCAACTTTTACGTCTTTTTTACATTTTTGACTTTTTTCACTTTTCCGACTTTTTTGACTTTTACCCATTTTTCAACTTCTTAGTTTGTGACTTTTTCGACTTTTTTTTACTTTTTTGATTTTATTGACTTTTTTGCCTTTTTAGACTGTTTTTGACTTGATTTTTGATTTGACTTTCCCGACTTTTTCGACTTTATCCCATTTTTTTACTTTTTTGACTTATCTAACTTACCCAACTTGTTTTACTTTTATACATTTATTGACTTTTTAGACCTTTTTTAATTGCTCGACTTTTTTTACTTTTTTGCATTTTTTGACTTTTTAGACTGACTTTTGACTTATTTGACTTTCCCGACTTTTTCAACTTTTTCGCCTTTTTTTACTTTTAAGACTTTTCCCATTTTTTTTGACTTTTTAGCTTTTGTGACTAGCTTTTTTTAACTTTTCCGACTTTTCTGACTTTTTCGAATTTTGCATTTTTTTACTTTTCGGACTTTTTAGCTTTTTTCACTTTTTTGACTTGACTTTTACTACTTTTGACTTTTCGACTTTTTGAAATTTTACACTGTAGGTACGGAATGAATAACAGTTATGGATGGCGCAGCTTTCAAACAATACAATCGCCGCGATGAACTCTGTAAGAAGAACAGAAGAAACTGACCAATTTCGATTTTTTTGATTTTCAGCTGTTTCTTTGGTTTTTCCTAAATATTTTTTTTTGCAAACCACCCCTGAATCAAGCCAAACAAAATAAAAGAAAAATAATTCAAATCGGTCGAGTCATTTCTGAGATCCTGCGAGACTAACGCACGGCTATTAATTTTTATATATAAGAAGATATAAGAAGAAGAAAAAGATATAGATTCTAGTATTTCAGGTAAGTGCCTAACCGATAAATAAATATTTTTTCAAAACTTCTTTTAACAATATTCCTAGGTACTTAAAAAATAGTCTCGTTACAGTATACTTTTTGGAGTAATTTTAGTTTTTAAACGTCATTTTGTTATGTATCCATGTGCCGTCCTGGCCGTAATTTTAGTGTCGTTAAATAATGTGAAGCTTTGGCGAATACCATTCCAAAATGTGCCTCCCCGTTTGTCATAAAAATGGCAATTTAAAAAAATATTTATATTTTTTCCTTTTTAATAAAATATTGACTTTTATTTATTTTAGGCGCATCGGGCACATCAAGTGTAAACACAGTGACTCGTAGATATTCTTTGATCAGTTTGATGAGCAAAATCTGCCATCAATTAATGAAAAACTGGATTTCTTAAAATATTATCTACTCTCGAGCTATGGTGACACAGAAGAGAGTAAAAATCTTCTGAAGCATGAATTCTCATATTTTAAAAACAACATAAAACAAAGATGGTCAAAGCACATTATATGATAGAGATGTGTTTGAACGATTCTTGTTTAGATGGGGAAATACCTTATCGACTCAAAATCGCCAAGGTCGGCCTTGCAAATCATTTAGTGAGTCGAGCGAGAGAAGTAAGAGGAGGAAAACGAAGGAACTTCGTTCTGTCGTGGAAGAAGGAGTCATAATCCATCCTGCCCAAATAATTTTACAAAAAGATGGATAAGAAGTGAGTCGCAAGTTATACTTTGTAGAGCAGAATTCAATGCGGACATATCTATATATGTATGACATATATCTATGACATTTAATTATATATCTACATATATATATATATATATAGGATGATGTTTTTATTTAAAATAAAATTAGCAAAAGCTACTTAAAAAGTAGCGAAGGAAATCCCAGCTTGTATTGGGAAATGCTTATGTTTGAATGAGATATACTTACGGATGTGCACGACTTTCGACGGTGCAATGTAAGTTTAAAGGTCCTTTTGTAGTCGACTAACGATCACTATTCATCCATATATCTCATAAATAGGGCTTATCCTTATGCAACACAAAATTCCTTCAATTGAGACGAATTAAGCGAAAAAATAAAAAATTAAACTATTGATCACTATTTTCTAAATGAAAGTGACATTACGAAATAATTCAAATTTCGAATGCTACCAACATTTAAAATATGAAACAATTGGCTGAGTTTGTTATCAACGACCCATTAAATCGAAATAAAAATAAAAAAACCTCCATATGCTCAATGAAATGAAAGAAAAAACTTCTGTCATTTATGTATTTTACAGCTGTGATGTATTTTGTATTATTATGACGCGTTTTAGCTATTTTGTGTGTGTCTAATTCTGACTAGACTGACTAATTTGTTGTAAAATTCTTGATTTCATTTTGCCAGTGATATTGGCTACACGTCTCTTCGTTAGTCTCTTATTTTTCCTATAGTTTTCGAAATCAGTTTCATCCTTTGTAGACTGCCACAGCTTAAAAGAGTTCTTCTTGACCGTTACCGCCTTTTTAATTTCTGCTTTCCAATTCACGCGTATTAGGTGGCATTGTATCTCTGAATATTTTTTCTGTTATATGATCAGCCTATTTAATAATGCAATATATGACACTGATGACTGAATATTATTATTGTTATTATTGGTTAAATTATTGGGTTTTTATAATCAATCAGTCCCTTATAAAATATCTTCATTATAAATATTATTATACTACTTTTCATTCTACATTTCTTTCTACTTTTCAAGTGTCTCTGAAAAAGCATTTCATGTCCCTAAATTCCTAGTTATCCTACGTCTCATCCCCTCCTTTCCTATTCCTTTGCTCCTTGTGGCCAAATGGCATTTTGTTACTTGATTAAATTTCGTTTTGTATTTTTTTTATTTTATCTATTGGCACCTACATTCTTACACTTCCACGAAGGTTGGCTGTAAGAGATTGTCCTCTAGGCAATAAGTCCGCCTGTTGTATGTTTTTTTTAAATGTGCAATAAAGAATTTCTATCTATCTATCAATCTATTATAAATTGTCATTAGTTTGGGGGGATCGATGCTCTTGCAGAAGGGTTGCCAAATTGTACTATTGAGTTGAGCAACATATAATCAATCATATATAATCAATTATTAGAAACAATCGATATGACAAATGTCATTTCCTGTTCACATTAGTAGCTTTTTGACATCGATCGGTTCTACATCATAGCTTCAAAGAGAATGAAAAATGCACATCAAGGCGTAATAACGCAATAGCAACATGTTTCTTAGTATTATCAATTATTAATATTGAAATTCCCATTGAAATTCTCCTTTTTGCTTAGTTCAATCACGGAGTATCTTATTTATGCTTTCAACGTTACGGCAAGAGGAGCTGGCCGTCTCGCCGTGGGCACTGCTACTTTCACTACCACCATTGAGCCTACAGGTATCTGACTGACTGACTGAATCCGCGTGACGAATGGCCGATCAGCTTTGATATACGCGAACGTGTCCAGCCTGCGCGCAGATTGACTCTCGAACACATCCATAGGCAAACGGCTTTACAACGGTCGGTACCACAAGGTTATATTTATATTTTAGTTCTGTCTTCTACCCCCAACAAGCCCAACCACCTCAGATTACAGTAATATACTTATAACAACAAAAGAGAACACGTTGCAAATTTTAGACTTACACACTGAGAAAAAATATTGGATTGATTCTTACATTACCATTTTGTTATTACGGTTCTATACAGAATAATGATTTTTTAATCGTTATTTTGTTGAATTACAAGGCATTTTGTTGAAACTCCATTACTCAATTATATCTATCAAACATTTTTCGTACGGTTGATACGGAAATAACTATATACTGTAATTTCAACATGATTTATGTGTCCGAATATAACTGTACGTATACTACTAAATGCCGTTATGTTAAAAGCGAGATTCCAAGGTGGCGACGTAATGAAATTACATTATCTTTTAGCATTACGGTAGGCATACTTATTGATTTAAATCGTAATTGGGAGAACTAGATACAATAGTGAACTGCAAACATCGATGCTAATTGTACACCCTTTCAAGAAGGTACACTTTATATGGTTACTAAAATATTTATCCACGTATTACGTAAAACGAATTCCCTATGCGGGAAGAGGTACTTCTATATGGGTTAAGAACAGGGTACTTCTAACATGGGTTCCCGGTCATGCAGGAATCGAGGGAAATGAAAAAGCCGACGAACTTGCTAAAACGGGAGCAAGGGAACGTTATACGGCCCTGAACCTTGCTGTGGCGTACCAAAAATCATTGCAAACCTAATGCTCAAACAAATATGATTAGAACAATCCGTCAAACACTGGAACAACACGCCAGGGTTGAATCATTCCAAAGCGCTGAATCTTACGACCGTATAAGACGGCCCGTGAGGCCTTATCGCTAAATAGAAACAATCTACGCATACTGGTGAGGGCGCTCACGGTGCATTGTGGTCTGAACAAACACACGTTCAACCTCAAGCTCCGAGGCACAAAAATGTGCAGGTTCTGCCAAGGGGCAGAGGAAACTCCCCAGCACCTCATGTGCGAGTGTGGCCCGCTGATGCGTAAAAGATACACCCACCTGGGGGGTCATTACCTCCAACCTGAGGAGGTAAAAGAATCTGGCGCCAAAAGCCTGCTGCGGTTCTTAAATAACACGAGGCTTAGCGGTGGGCTTAGGCTTAGGCTTAGTCATAGTAGGTGGCGAGCACAATAGATCAGCAATGGTCGCAGTGTTACAAGGCTCATAAAGACCTTAGAAAAGCCCCACTCAACAAATGAAAAATACGTAAAATCAAAGAAAAACCATTTAAAAAACACGTAAAATAAAAAAAAAACAAAGAAACCAAAGCCTGGCTGATTGGAAAAATGTTTTCAATCATTGGAGGAATATTTTCAAAAACAACAGCATTTTAATTTCCTAAACATTTTAATATCGTAATACTTCGTTAATATTGTATTATTTTGTAACCATTTTATTGAGTAACAATTTGAATTATTTTATAACAATTTATAAAGTAAATGAAAATTTTAATATTTTAACGTTTCATTTATGACCAATTAAATTAAAAGTTTAGTATACAGAAAGGCGTC
Organism: Micropterix aruncella; assembly: GCA_944548615.1. Classification (NCBI taxonomy): domain Eukaryota; kingdom Metazoa; phylum Arthropoda; class Insecta; order Lepidoptera; family Micropterigidae; genus Micropterix; species Micropterix aruncella. The sequence continues at coordinate 36,018,197 of OX155957.1, read as the reverse complement.
AGGCAAGGCGATCCACTGTCTCCAAAACTTTTTACGGCAGTGTTAGAAAACATATTCAGAAATACAAACTGGGAAGATTTTGGAATAAACATTAACGGGTTAAACATAAATCACCTAAGATTCGCCGACGACATTGTGATATTTGCTGAGAGACCAGACATATTACAACTAACTGAGGAATTAGCCATAAAAACCTCCAAAATTAAACCCATTCTCTGGCTTCGCTACGTGGATGATACCTTCTGCATCCTGAAAGGCAACATTCAAACGGTGAAAGAATTCCTGGGTCATCTAAACTCCATACACCCAAAAATCAGTTTCACCTATGAAGTAGAGAAGGACGGCTCCTTACCATTTTTGGATGTCAAAGTGACGAGGAGAAGTGACAATACTCTCGGACATACGGTATATCGGAAGCCCACACATACGGACAGATATTTGCATGCAAGCTCACACCATCATCCCTACCATCTACGTTCAGTGCAAACGTCGCTCGTGAATCGAGCACGCGATCTATGCGACACTGAGCATTTTCCGAAGGAGATGGAACATGTCAATGATGTCCTTAGGAAAAATGGATACGGAAAATATCACGAGACACGCACACGATCTAATACGGACGAAACTCAAAAACCGAGCAGATCAAGAGCATTCTTACCATACGTCAAGGGCGTGACAGATCGAATAAGTAAGATGCTAAACAGATTCGATATAAAAACGATCTTCAAACCGACCCAAAATATAGCTCGATTTTTGAGGCCTGTAAAGGATGTAATACCACTGCAAACCCCGGGTGTGTATAAAGTCGAATGCAGCTGCGGTCTAGCCTACGTTGGACAAACGAAACGGCCCATAGCCACGCGACTGACAGAACACATCAAAGCTGTTAAAAACGTTCAGCGAGAAAAATCGGCGATCTGCGAACATATATTGGATAGCGGAAGTAACCACTGGATGCAGTTTCAAAATCCCATTGTTCTATCGAAGGAACAATTCTACTTTCCTCGCATAATCCGGGAAGCCATTGAAATAAGAAGAACTCCGAACTTCAATAGAGATGACGGCTACAAACTCTCTTCTACGTGGAACCCTCTTCTTAAAATGTTCCCGCCGCCGAACGCCGAACGCAAAGACGTAAAACAGGATACAGTGAGTGTTGTGTGCAAGACGGATTTTAAAAATTCCCGCGCTCCGAGCCCGGCCCCCCACCACCGTTATAACCTACGCAGTGGCGGCAGCGGTTTGCGGCCTACCCGCAAAACAACGGACTGACAGCTCTTCAGTTTACCCTTGACAACGGCGGCTGCAACGTCACCGAAACGTCGGGTCCTACAAATTTCACGCGGTAAATTCGTTTTCTATTCTATTTATAATGTCAAACAACCGCGATAGTCTTCGATTTCATATTACAAACTATGTTACAACAACTAGATCACGCAAGCAGAAAAGCAGGTCTATCCATGAATCCAACGAAGACCAAATTAATGACGAATGCATTAAAGGAAGACGTACAAATAGGACAAGAGATTATCGAATATGTAGATGAATATATATATTTAGGACAGATAATATCAATTAAAGACCAATACTCAAAAGAGATCGATAGAAGAAGAAGCAACACTTGGAAACGGTACTGGTCACTAAAAGAGATAGTTAAAAATGAAACGATACCAATATCAGTAAAGAGTAAACTTTATAATACATGTTCTCCCATGTCTTACTTACGGGTGTCAAACTTGGCCTGCCACGAACACAAACAACCAAAAACTTATGTATGCCAATGAAATATGGAGCGAAGCATGCTCAACATAAGGCTACAGGACAGGTGGACGACCTCAAAAATAAGGAAAATAACAAAGGTGAACGATGTTTTGAACAAAATTAGAAAACTAAAATGGAACTGGACTGGTCACATCATGAGAACCAACAAAGAAAAATGGACGAAGGACGTAATGGAATGGTATCCTAGAAATGGGAAAAGACAAAAAGGACGTCAAATTAAAAGATGGAAAGATGACTTAACCGAAAGGATGGAGAAGGTTAGCTTGGGACAGAGATGAATGGAAGAAAATAGGGGAGGCCTATGTCGAAGGACAACCTGACCAAAAAACTCGCTGCTGAAGAATATGATACCTTATTTAAAAATTAGATAAAAATTTAATAAAATACTTATATTGTTTTATCCCATAAGGCAAAATTGTACAATTCGGTCAGCGAATAAAGGCTTTTATTATTATTATTATAATATAAATTAAAAGTTTTAAATTCATAATTTTATTACGAAGATTACGCATTTTAAATTACATTTCTCATTTTTTGCTCATTTCATCTCATTTTTTCTCAATCTTTCTCATTTCTTTACATTCCTGCAAAAAACATTTAACTACAAAACCTTTCTCAATAATTGAGAAAGCTTCAGATTGGATGCTGGAGGTCGATTCGGTCTCTAAGCAGTATAAATTCCCTGAAAGTCTTGGGTGCACAGCGCTCCGTCCAGATATAACTCTTTAATCTCTATCTCGTAAGGTGGCCCTTATTGTAGAATTAACTGTTCCATAAGAATCAAATATCCCAAAAGACCAAGAGTACAAATTAAATAAATACCATGATCTCGCAAATGCCGTAACCTTTATTCACCTCTTTAAAGATCCTTGTCTTTCTAGAAAAATAATCAACTCTTTCCTAGAAAAAATATCTAAAACCGCGATTTGCGCATCTCAAATTCTATGGCTTCGAAGGGGGAGTGAATGGGTGGTAAGGTGACGCTCACATGTGGCAAGACAGCTGTCTTAAACCTACCACAACCGGTCGTGAGTCCGGAATCCACTGCTCACCACCCAGAAGTGTAAAAAATAGTATTATGGTGAGCCCGACTCCTGTCGGTGAATTCCATGGCAGCTCAGTTTGTATTTTATTTATTTATTTTATATGCGGATTTTAATTTTTATGTTTATGGGTGTTTTTTTATTTTCTCCTATAAGTTTGTTACTAATGTAATGTAACTAATGTAACGTAACTAATGTCCTCTGTTTCAGTTGTTGATCAGAGATGTAGGATTGTGTATGACATTCATGGGCGCCGGAGCAGTGTGAAAGGGGGTTCACTTGCACCCCTCTCGGGAAAGAATACATAGAGAAGATTAGGTTTTTTTTTATTAGGTTGCTGTTTGAATAAAATCTTGACGCGTCTGGGTTGTTGTCCAAATTTCTTCATCACCTTGTTGACCTATTACACGTCTTTACACGTCATAACGTGCTAAATATACGTTCAATGCTACATGTTGTTGCTGGAATAGTTAAACCAATTTTGTGTGCCTCACATACCGCTGGGTAAAATGGGGTGGCTTGAGCAATCAAATCTGCGTATTCAACAACCGATTCATTTTAAGCCGCATTGCTTGCTTCATTTGTCTTCAACATCTCTTACCACGTGGTAGCCTCGGCAATAAAATCATGTAGAAAACCACCGTAAAGGTTCTGTATATCTTCCGCCATAGCCAAAACTGAAATTTGTCTAATTTTCTCATATTTTCTAGGTGGAGTTGCATAAGCGAAAATGCTTTTTTGTGTGTTGAAGAAAATGGATTATTCAGAGAAGAAATGTTAGAATCTAAATACGGGATGAATATAGATATTTAAAAAATTCTTCCACATTTTTAGATGGTTGATTTGATCTGTAGGCCAGTATTGCCACTACTCGAGGACGCTTAAATTCAACATTCGGTTCTTCGCAAACTTTTTGAACTTTCTCGAAAATGACCGAAAACTCTAGAGAGGTATTATCACGTAGAATCTGAAGCACGTCCGTTATCCTTTTATAGCTTCATGTGACATTTCTGAAACAAACTACTAATGCCCTTAAAATCCCCCTAAATAAGGCACTAAATTCATTTAGTTCAATTAAATCCGTCTAGCACTTTATTTATTGTTTTATTTATTTAAGAATTAATTACTATGAAACATTGATTAGCTTATAAAAATAACAGGAACCGAATGGCAAAACCTTAACCTTTTGCTTATTTGTTTCTGTCACCCAACTGGGACTAGCCCGTTCTAGGGTGGACAGGAAAAACTACTGTACCCTACCACTTAGTATCCAGTAAAAAGCATAGATAGCGTCACTAAGCGACTTATGTGAGTTTAAATGTTGCGCGTTAATGAAAGTGATACATTAGAACTAAGGCAGGTGTTGAATGACTGATAAAACAATATAAAAAGTGTATACAATTGTGTGGTTTTCGTGGAAACCTGTAGGTAAGAATATAATTTTATCCATTCAAAATTTCGAAGCAAAAGATGGCAAGTTAGGATGCGTCTGATTTGAGATCAAAAAACAACCTGCTACTCTCTATCCCTAGTCACAGCAGTGACTTCTTCTCATTCTCTTTCACCGTGCATGGAACCCGTCTTTGGAATGCTTTGCCGAAAAATGTGAGAACCGCACCAAGCATAACAACTTTTAAAAACAGACTCAGAGAGCATTTGAAATCCTCCAGATAAATTCCCTTTCCCCTCCCATTCCCCTCCTTTTAAAACTTTAGCGTCCTTATAGGTGTTAGATTATTTTGATGTGGCAAATCTGTGCCCACAAAGAGTAAAGTGTATACTTCTTTCTATCCTCCTCTATTTTATTTATCATACTCTTTATGTAGGTTAAGTTATGTTGTCTACTCGCAAATAATGTTCTTACAATAGTATAGGTTAGCTCTAAAATATTGCCTGCAGGCAATAAGCTCGCCTTTTCTTGAGAATAAAGAGTTTTATTATTATTATTATTATTACTTGATCTGCCATTGCAGCACAGTCATACATAATTATTAATTGGCATAACATACATATGTTAGATAAATATCAATATGTTAGATAATTAACATACATACATATGTTAGATAATTATCTATAATTTATATTTTATTAGTTAACCCTTCGAGTAGCGACATAATTTCATAGCAGACCGCGGCAATTTATTGGATTTTTTTGCAATATCGCCGCGCTCGACAAAAAGTACTATAACTATGGAACTACTACAGCACGTATAAAAAGAATAACTGTTTAATTATCGCATTGAAATTTTGTATGTAGAATATTGCAATCTCATTTTGTAAAACAATTAGATAATTATGAATAAATATGAGAATTTCAAAAAAGTGAAAAAAACTAGACATTTCTAGCTTGTACTTGTCTTACGGAAAAATACGGAATCCTATTTAGAAATTGTAAATACTATCGTGATCTTTATTAGATTCTCTATCCAAGGTAAAATTTAGTTTAGTTTATTTACATGCAGAAATATTTAGATGGAATGGAAATTTACCAGAAATAACCGCGAAATAACGAGGGCATTATTTTAGCGGCCGTCTATATATCTATGATAATAATGAGATATTTGGTATGGATTTTAGGATGCGTTCCAATTAGAAAATAATATTACTGTGCGCTCCGGCAGCAAGCCGCCAATATTAGTCTTTACGTAGTAGACGGTTTATAGTATAGTGTAGATGTATAGGTGCAGATGCACCTCCCTGAAAGTAATTCTGGCGGCACCCATGATGACATTGTATAGTAATTTGTATGACATTGTATTGCAATCTTACTCGGTACTCCGAAACATGTGCATACTTTCGCAGATTGAATATGTACCTTTTGCAAACCACAGTATACCAGACAGTATAGTCTCAGTATTGAGAACAAAATTGAAATCGATGCGGTCTACACCACAAGTGCTAAAGGCTCGCATATAGCCGCCACATGTCTACTACTCCGATGACGCAGATACGATTGAGAAATTTTTAACCTTCGCACGCGCGTGACGCTAACCAAAAGCGTCCATCGAGACGTACCTCTCTGCTTGCCCGCAATGCCTTGTCGTTAGAGAGCACATCTACTGTTCTGTTGGTATACTGTGCGCAAACGTTATTTTATTTTATTTTATTTTATTTTTATTTTTCAGAAAACTTACAGCGTTTTATACTTAATACTAACACATAATATATACATCTAAGGCCAATTAAAAGTTTTCACAATTAAATTAAATCTATTGTTACAGCGCAATGAGCAATGAGACAAATGCAGGTTCAAGTAAGGGGAAAGGGATAGGGTAAGCTAAGTAAGTAAGTAAGATTAGCCATATTATGAGTTATGTAGATGTATGATATATGATGATATATAACGTATATACATATATACATACATACACGTATGTATGTATCGTATGTATTACAACCTGAAATCCCTATTTCCAAACGCGGTGCATTTTGAAAGTGCGCGTGCTCTCACCGGCGCGCGGCTAATAGGCATAACCTGGTAACTCTATTTTGCAACTTTCCCGCTAACGGGCGGCGATCGGCCTGCGATCCCGTGTTTGGGCAATTAAGTGAATCGTACTTAGCCAATTAATTACTCCCTCTTGCTTACGCGCAACGCAGTGGACCAATTATTTCATTCGCTGCAATTAGAACGGCCGGCGATGGCCGGCAACACGTCAACACATGCACCGCCGCTGGACGACAGAAGAAAGTCTGCATCGCGTCGCTCGCTCGCTTGACGAACTGCGAGATTGTTAAATCGTCTGCAATAAGGTGTTGTTTATTTGTTAGAAACTAGCTTAACAAAAGACTGGACACTACCAGGAAGGCACAGAAACGCGTCACAGAAAATGCGAAAATGCGTTTCTCCCTCATGTTATCCGGTTGCACGTTGGCGTGTTCAGTTAAGGCGTAGAAAAACGTCTAGGGAAATATCAGTTAGCAACACCCAAATTATTATGAAATAACGATGAATAAATTCTTAGTACAAATGCACTTTCACCCGGAAAATGACAATTATAGTAGGTACCCAGTATTTTATTGGCGTAAATTGAATTATTTCACACTGTATATAATTCTCAGTATTCGTATTGACGTTGAAATGTTTATGACGTTTAAATATTCTCACGGTTTAATGGATACAACAGTGTGCAATTTAATTAATTAATTCACTAGGATCAACGTACTAAACTGGTAAGTCAATCTGTTTTCTTTATATATTACTAGCTGACCCGTGCCCTCTTCTTTGGGCGGTAAAGCATTTTACTTGTGATGAAATTTTACGAGTGTGGTTCGGTTAGTACTGAGTGCTATGATTTAGTTCCTGACTGCAAAAAGAAGGGTTATATATGTACTGCATATGTATGTATGTATTTGCATGCCAATTTGGCTATTTTAGCGACATTTTTGAGTGTCTTCTCGTGATTGTCTTATTTGTGAGTGTCTTATCTCTTTAACCATTTATGCAGTAAAAGGGAAAAGTCTTTTGTTTTAAACACTTGAGACGATAAATTTACTTATTTTGATATGAATTCATAATTGTTGATTATATGACCAATAAACATGACCTAACGATTTAAATTATTTTGTTAATATAAAATACTACTTTTTGTGACTTAAATATAAAATTTAGACATATGCTGTCGCTGACTTTTTTGTAGGCATTACCAAGCTTTACAACTTTTCTCTAGATTTCAATCATATATCTCTCATCGTTAAAGCAGCGCTTTAAGAAACTTTTTCATTCGACCGTTTTTTCTCCGACTTACTTTGCAAATCGGATTACCTACCACGAAAAAACCTTTTAATTTTTCGGATTATTATATATAGCCCTATGACACTCACAAATAACGTGGCTTTCTATTGGTAACAGAATTTTCAAAATCGGTTTAGTAGATCCAGAGATTACTTCCTACAACCTCACATACTTTACCTCTTTATAATATTAGTACAGAAAACGGTTCAAATATTCACATTGAGTTTTTCTCCTCTGCATATATCCTTGAGGTACAAGGACAACATACAACAAGGACTCTGGATTCTTGAACCAACCTTACTAAATCATCTACAATTACGACCAGATACTTTATAAACTTTAACTAAAATGACCTTCGCTCAGGTCGCTCTGCGACGGCAGTCACTGAAGAAATGGGTGATAAATTAAAAGTAAAATGGATTTTCATAACAAGCCTTACTTTATACCAGGGAGTTCCAGTGGGAATCTTCCGGCTCCATCTTATTTATTTTATTTTAATTTTTATTTTTCTGAAAAGTTACAGCGTTTTATACTTAATACTAACACATATTATACAAATCTAAGGCCAATTAAAAGTTTTCACAATTAAACTAAATCTTTTGTTACAGTGCAATGAGCTATGAAAAAAATGTAAGTTTAAGTAAGGGGAAAGGGATCTTCAGACCATAGTCATCATGTATAATGGAAAGTACGTAAGACAACAAAACAAACGAGCCCAAACTCGACTATCTTTGCATTTTTCATCAGGGGGTTCCAGTGGCAAACTTCCGGCTCTATGTCTAATAGAAAGTACTTATAACAACAAAACAAACGAGCCCAAACTCGACTATCTTTGCATTTTTCATCAGGGGATTCCAGTGGCAAACTTCCGGCTCCATGTCTAATAGAAAGTACTTATAACAACAAAACAAACGAGCCCAAACTCGACTATCTTTGCATTTTTCATCAGGGGGTTCCAGTTGCAAACTTCCAGCTCCATGTCTAATAGAAAGTACTTATAACAACAAAACAAACGAGCCCAAACTCGACTATCTTTGCATTTTTCATCAGGGGGTTCCAGTGGCAAACTTCCGGCTCCATGTCTAATAGAAAGTACTTATAACAACAAAACAAACGAGCCCAAACTCGACTATCTTTGCATTTTTCATCAGGGGGTTCCAGTGGCAAACTTCCGGCTCCATGTCTAATAGAAAGTACTTATAACAACAAAACAAACGAGCCCAAACTCGACTATCTTTGCATTTTTCATCAGGGGGTTCCAGTGGCAAACTTCCGGCTCCATGTCTAATAGAAAGTACTTAGGTATAACAACAAAACAAACGAGCCCAAACTCGACTATCTTTGCATTTTTCATCAGGGGGTTCCAGTGGCAAACTTCCGGCTCCATGTCTAATAGAAAGTACTTATAACAACCAAACAAACGAGCCCAAACTCGACTATCTTTGCATTTTTCATCAGGGGGTTCCAGTGACAAACTTCCGGCTCCATCTCTAATAGAAAGTACTTATAACAACAAAACAAACGAGCCCAAACTCGACTATCTTTGCATTTTTCATCAGGGGGTTCCAGTGGCAAACTTCCGGCTCCATGTCTAATAGAAAGTACTTATAACAACAAAACAAACGAGCCCAAACTCGACTATCTTTGCATTTTTCATCAGGGGGTTCCAGTGACAAACTTCCGGCTCCATGTCTAATAGAAAGTACTTATAACAACAAAACAAACGAGCCCAAACTCGACTATCTTAACACTGTTCACCAGTGAGTTCCAGTTGCAATCTCCCGGATCCATCTTAAGACCCTAGTCATCGTGTGTAATGGAAATTATTCATATCAATTTAACAAACGAGCCCAAACTTGACTATCTTAGCACTTTTGATCCAGTGGCAATTTTCCGGCTCCATATACAGACCCTTGTCACTACGTGCAATGGAAAGTACCTACTCAAGACAACAAAAGAAACGAGCCCAAACTTGACTTTCTAAGCACTTTTCATCAGGGAGTTTCGGTAGCAATCTTCCGGCTCCATCTTCAGGCCCTCATCATCATGTGTAATGGAAAGTGCTTTAAACAAACAACGATAACAAAACATACTAGCCCAAATTCGACTATCCTACCATTTGCCATCAGGGAGTTCCTGCCCCTACATCCCGGCTCCATCATAAAATCAGCTCGATAATAGACTCGATATTTCAGCTCAATCGGATACCAGCGAGCGGTTGAAAAATGGTTTGCAAATTTTGAAACGGACAACTTTCATACGAACATTGCGATTTAATATGTATAAAGCTTATAAAAAGTGGAAAAATCGTTTAAAACTTATAAAGACGGGTCATCGCGTCAGGTATCTTTTTCTTTCGATTTCGGTAGAAAATGCTCATTTTATTATACACGATCGCTTAAGGATGGAAAAGGTAATTCGTTCGCTGGGCACCTAAAAATCCCTGCAAATACGCCGGTACGTATTTGTAGGTAACTATGTATTACGCATCGGTCTAATGTGCCGCGCAATATAATGGACTTCATTGTTGTGACATGTATGAAGTAATGCTGATGCCCCGCATTTTATAGTTAATCAAGCTGACTATTTGTTTCAAGTTTTGTATTGCATCTGCTGTTTACTAATGAATTTTCAGCTTTTCCAAAACACTTTAGGGGTACTAATTAAAATTACAACTTTACCAGTAGGACAGCGCCAGGTGTCCCGGAGGTTGGCCTGCTGACTCTACCCCAGTATTTTACGGCCAAAATACTCTCTGATCTGTCTGTTTTGTCTATTATATTATGTTTAACACGTAAGATACTACAGCGTTCAATAAAAAGTGATAACGATTATGATTATGACGTTAAATTTATTGCTTGTTTTTTTCTTTTTCGATACAGTCACCTGTCATGTTTGTACATCTATACTTCTATACTAATATTATAAAGAGGTAAAGTTTGTGACGTTGTAGGAAGTAATCTCTGGATCTACTAAACCGATTTTTAAAATTCTTTTACCAATAGAAAGCCACGTTATTTGTGAGTGTCATACGCTATATATTGATCCGAAAATTTAAAAGACTTTTTCGTGGTAGTCGGATTTCCAAAGTAAGTCGAAAAAAACGGTCGAACGAAAAGGTTTCTAACTAACGCTGCCTTAACGATGAGAGATATATGATTAAGTTCTAGAGAAAAGTTGTAGATCTTGATAATGCCTACTAAAAAGTCAGCGACAGCATATGTCTAACTTTTATATTTAAGTCACAAAAAGTAGATTTTCAAATTAAAAAAATTATTGAAATCGTTAGGTCATGTTTATTGCTCATATTATCAACAATTATGAATTATTATCAAAATAAGTAAATTTATCGTCTCAAGTGTTTAAAACAAAAGACTTTTCCCTTTTACTGCATATAATTTCTCTTTTGCTGCATAAATGGTGAAAGAGATAAGACACTCACAAATAAGACACTCACAAGAAGACACTCAGAAATAACGATAATATAGTCAAATTGACATGCAAATACGTATACATATGCAGTAAAAATATAACCCTTCTTTTGGCAGTCGGGAAATAAATCATAGCACTCAGTACTAACCAAACCACACTCATAATTTCATCACAAGTAAAAAGTTTTACCGCCCAACGAAGTGGGCACGGGTCATCTAGTTTTTTTTATTTTATTTTATTTTATAAAATTATCCAAAATAATACAATTGATTTTTGCGAAGCAGATAAGATTGCATTTGTGTGGATTTTATCCCCCCACTAGATTGTATATCTGTTCTGGGGTGATAGTATTTAAGACTTCACTTTAAAATCATAGTGACTTCACTTTCTTTCTTTTTTTTTTTTTTTCTCATTCATTCCGATTGCTCATTCATTCTTATAAATTTTAAGGTTATTATAAATATATAAATGTGTATATAAATAAAGAACTAATATTAAATAAAGAAAAAGAAAATATTTAAGTTTATAGATAAGTAAAATAAATAAATATATAGATTAATATATAACTAAATTGACCAATAAATTAAGTAGCCTAAAAAGGTTTCTTACTGTGCACATATACTTGTGAATTTAATTAATTAATATAATATTATCATTTTTTTTTTAAACATAATCAACCTATAGTTTAATATATATCTTTCTAAAAACTCTTCATCCCGATCACCTAAAAATTCCTGCACTGCGGCTACTCCCGCATCTTCAAATTTCGACCTCCCATATGTTCGTTTAATATCTGATATACTCGTATGGTATATATATATATCACTAGGGGTATGATGTATAGATATCACTTAGGAAGCTAATGGGCCCTTGCTGAGTTGGCCACGAAGACCCATTTCTTCAGGATCGGTCACACTCACGGGTCAACACCCATCTGGCGGACTCCACGCATAAAGCGCTAGCCCAAGTAGGACCTTAGGGCTAGTTTCCCCTAGGAGTCAATCTTCAGGCGCTCCTGGACGGTCTGCGCACCGTTCGGCGTAAGCCAATCGATTGTGCATTCTGACCGATAGCCGGGGGGGTCTGGAAACAGCTCTTCGAGTTCCACTACTATCGGAGATTGGTCAACATCATAGTTATCTTCACTTTAGAGGCTACTGCTCTGAACAGCGCGGTGGTACTGCCAAACCAGTCCGAAGGTTCCTTACCTACGAATGCGGCCTCCTGCCGGCGCTTCTCTTCCCAGCGATCTTACCTTGGATAATGAGGTGGAGCAATTTGTATATGTTTTATCCTCATGACGTGGCCGAAGTACGTTATCTTCCTGTGTTTGGTGGTGTTCAGAAGTTCGATCTTCTTTTTAAGTCGGCTCAGTGTTTCAATATTAGTGACTTTGTCACGCTGTAACGTACCTTAAGTCCATTACATGCGATCAACAAATGCATCGATTTCCAGTGAAATACACTGACACAATTCAGCTATTATTTTAACCCGTGCAGCCATGAATCAGCACGATGAAACAATACTTTTACTCGGAATATTTTGGATTGCATCATTTATCGGCCTATATAAACCAGCGAAAAAGCAACCAAATCATCATTCTCCGAGTGATCACCTTCCCCCAAGGTTGCGACGGCATATTCGGTACCCTTCTCACGAGGTGTGTCAACGAATCCGGCTCCTTGGTTTCCTTTCCTTATCCTCCCTAGTCTCGAAGCATCAGTCTGTAATCCCACAGACTCGAGCCGTGCCCAGTACAAGATACTAGGAGCACACATACAATACTCATCCGTATATCCTCGTAACCGCAGTCGTGCATCTATACACTCGCGTCAAACATAACTTGTTCGGGAAGCGTTATAACTGGCAATATCGAACTTTCAATCAATAAATACCTTCTACTTCATTCAAAACTGCCTTTCAATACGGAGATAACTCGTAAGTTGATACCACCACCTCACACCGAACAATTCTGAGTTTTGTGAGGGGTGGTACCTCACAACGCCATGAGATTTTGAGGATACGGCGGTATATCCACATTTCGAAAGCCTCCAACCTTTTCGTCTTGTTTTGAGTGAGAATCCATGCTTCTACGCCATATAATAGGAGAGAAAATGTAGCAGCTGCAGTTATACGTAGCCTTAGGTCGAGACTTAGATCTCTCTCACACAAAACTTTGCTCATTTTGAAAAAAGTTGAGTAAGCCATTTCAATGCGGACGTTTATTTATTGAGCATGGTCCTCATTTATCCAGCTTCCCAAATACTTGACCTTACTGACCTTTTCCACAAATTCCGTCCCTACATAGAGCTTGGAGTTATGTTGTTGCGGCTTCTTAGAGATCAGTACTTGGTTTCTGCAACATTGATGCTCAGGCCTATTACTTTACTTGTTTCGCTAACATTATCAAGGAGTTCTTGTAGTGATGCCTTGTAGTGAAACAATACTGTCTCTTATAGAGCGGGGGGAGTTGTTCACCTTACGGCAACTGCTCTTGATACGACCAATCGGCTACCCGATACCGGGTGAAGATCCGGGCAAAGGATACCGTCGCCCGCGATAGTTTCGGTAGGCACCGTATCACCGCTACCGCTAGGGAGATGGCGCGCAAGGGACCTCGAACCTGTAACCAGCCGGGAGACTGGAGTAATCTGGTTGCAACTGGGAGTAAGGGCGCGAGTGTCGGCCCGCTGGCTAATTAACCTGGTTATCTCGCGGTAAAGCGCTGGCTTCTTACGGGCGTGTGGCGTAACTAGACGGTGGATTGTTTTGTACTAAGTTTTCCGCGCTCACCTAACGAGAGACAGAACGATCTAATATCGTTAAAACTTCCTGAGGTGCTGGGTTCGCCCATTGTAGTTGGCAACTCTAGTTGCCAAAACATACTATGGCGATCTAATATCCGATATAACCAATGCTACAACCCAGATCAAACCTTTTGATCTTTTAAAAGAGGGCGAAAATTTATTTTAAATATGCCACCGATGCCCATGTCAGCAAGGCCTGGGGCGAACACACAAAGCACCGGCCTTAAGAAATGGTATTTCATGAAGGTACAAAACGACAAATAAACCCTGCATTCCCTTCCAGTTAATCAGCGTTCAGACTGCTTATTAAAGCAACTCGAAATGCCGCCAAACCGCTCGCGGTCCCAAAATCATGATTCAGCCGCGGAACGAGCGATCGCGATGGTATCCGATGGACTCGTAACAGGAGATGATTCAAAGTGAAAGAGCAAATAAAAATGTTTGCTCGAATTTCGCGATCGCTGACTCAGCTGAATGCACACAGCTCGGGGAGGGGGGGGGGGGGGAAACGTTAGGTATGGTAGCGACGATGAGAGCCGCTTGCGCTTCGGACACCCGAGACCGCCGAACCGCAACCACTTTGCTTTTGACTTTTTCTTGGAAATGTTTGCCAGATATTGACTAGAGTAGACATAAATTATAATACAAGAAGTGATGAAATCATTTCCGACATACGGAAGTTCGTTGGTTCGTTAACGTACCCGGGCTAGTTTAAGACACGTCTCTCCAAAAATATGCGACATGGATGGCCTGATCGTTTGCCTCTTGTAGATCCTGGTGTGTGATGGGGGTTGACAGTTGCGGGCAGTATCGGAGGTGGTGTTCATCCTGCAGCGTTGTATATAGCTCGGCATTTTATCACACCCATAGTCAGTCGGTTCAGGGGAGGTGGGATCTCGGTGTCATATCTTCCTTAACGTTCTCGCCAAGTAAAGCTCTCCATTGAGTGAAGCGGCTCGATGATTGACTGCCATGGAGCGGTTATGTTCGGCTCATGAACGACCCGCGATTTGAGTTGATTGTGGAATGGTTCTTGCCCGTGCAGCGGGTGTCTTGGGTAACTTAGTGTTACAAGTGTCTGGAAGTTACTTAAAGAGACTTCATGGTCATAACATGAACTCACTCGAATATAGGCGCCTTAGTTAGTTCTTATTCTGTTGGCAGTATCTGTTAACGAAACCCAAATAATACCAGGGCTCGTGACTTATTTTATCTACCGAAGGTCAATACTAAATATTGCCAAAATATATACTTTTATAGAGCGCTTAGATTGTACAATCTAAATTTTCAAAGTTTGGATATCTTCAACTTATAATTTTTAAAAATCTTCAAAGAGATTAAAAATACGATTCACAGACTTCGGTTTGGTTAGTATTTTATCATCTGTTAAATATTGTAATGATTATTATACTGTTTAATATTATAATGATTTTATAAACATTACATAAAAATATATTATTATGGATATTATGCCTATTTATATTACCTATACTATTTGTATTTTATTTTATTTCACTTTATTATTTATATTATATTGTTTTAACAATATTATGTAAATTTAAGCAATTTATTTCATGTAATGTGTTAAAAATATGTATTAATTTTATAATTGGCGTTCCTATCCCTGTATCGATAATTGCCCTATTACATAAAACCGTATTGTCTTCACATTTTCTTCTTGCGCTGTAACTGTTTATTATATTTTTATTTATAAAGCAAATCACAAAAAATCCAATATACAATTAAAATATCAAATAAAACATATAAATTACTTAAACCACCGCAGGAAATTAAAGTCTTTTAAAATTATGTATTATTATTCCTTATGTCCGATGTCGCCAAATCATTTTAAAATAGGGTAGTTTCCTGGTGCTAACTCAAAGTCAGTTTCTTTTGTAAAAAGTAATCCTAAAATTGTCTATGTCCTGTTGCAAGCTCTCTCTCCAACAGTGTCGGGCATTCTTATGAGTGTAAGTATGAACCATGTCAGTAAGGATTTTACGCGTCAGTCTGCAACAAAGGGCCGTAAAGAGTCCAAGGAAAATCTTTTGAGGGTTTTGCCTCCAAAATTCGAAACGGGACTCGCGTCTTTCCGGGTTGGGCGTGACTTTTATGTTAACGCGTTTTATTTATAGCTCTTTTGCGAAGTGCCTTTTAAATTTAATGCCCGTTGTATTTTTTCCTTATGGCTTTCGAGGGAGAAGAATGTGTTCCGCGAAATTTCGAAAAGGTTATTAAAATGCCCCTCCGAGATCGATTCTTATTAACTGACAATCATGAGTGTTGCTGGACCAATAGTCACAGACTGCCATCAGTTTATAATTTAGTCTAAAAGATCTATTTAGCATCCAAGTTCTGATCCAGAGGCATTGAGATATTAACCAAAGAGTTCACACGTGTTTCATTGAAAACTTTCCTTGAAAATTCAAGGAAAAATCTCTCTTTCTGAAGGTTCTTACCCATTGCCAGGCTTCAACAACAATAACTTGTCAACCAATGACGAAACGATATGCTATCTATATTAATATGCCTGAGCTATAAAAATAAGCATTTTTGTAAAGATTGCTTTGATTTAGTAAGTTGGTTTGAGGAAGCACTGGTTTCTGCTGATTTCTCGGTAAATACCGAACGTATATCCTAGTGACCTCGTGAAATATGCGGAGAAATGGATTGTAGAGCCTATCGTTCATATAATTAATTTAAGTTTTAAAACCGGAGTTTTTCCTCAATGCCTTAAGAAGGCTAAAGTAATACCTATCTACAAGTCTGGTAGCAGTGATGATATTAGCAACTATCGGCCTATCTCCTTACTCAGCCTGTTTTCAAAAATAATTGAAAAACTTGCTAAATCACAGCTCGTTAATTTCTTGGACTCCGAGGGCCTTTTCTCCGAACATCAATACGGCTTTAGACAAGGTCGAGGGACAAATGACGCCATTAATTTCGTTATTCAATCCGCAGCAAACATTATTGATCAAGGTAAAAAAGCCATGGCAGTTTTCCCCGACCTGTCTAAAGCATTTGATACTGTTTCACACGCGATACTCAAAAAAAAGCTTATTGGATATGGTATACAAGTATACGCGAATGACTGGATAACAAGTTATTTGAAGGATAGGTCACAGGTTTTAGTGATCGACGACAAAGAAAGTGACAGTGCCGAAATATGCTTTGGTGTACCTCAAGGCAGTGTACTTGGCCCTGTTCTGTTTCTCATGTACGTCAATGATTTGTGCGAATTGCCTCTTGGCGATAACGCAAAAATTGTCTCCTTTGCTGACGACACGGTCCTCCTCCTGGAAGCAGAATCATGGGCTGAAGTACTCGTAAAGGCCCAAAAGAGCCTGGATAGTGTGAAAGCATGGTTCGATCGACATGTCCTAACCCTAAATGCCTCAAAAACAAATTTCATTACGTTTGGTTTACGTCCGGTAGTCATCACACCTCCTCCGTCATTAATAATCCACTCTTACCACTGTAATAGGCAACCAACCTGCGCTTGTTACCATATTCAAGAAAAAACCGAAGTTAAGTATCTGGGCGTCTTAATAAACTCAAAACTGAGCTGGGATAATCAAGTAGTACAACTGTCCTCGAGGTCTAGGAAGCTGGTTTTCGTATTCAGAGAATTACGCAACGTCCTTTCCAAGAACTCCCTAAAAATGGTTTACATGGCCCTATGTCAGGGTTTATGGGTGCACGGAATAATAGCGTGGGGAGCATGTGCAAAATCTGTCTTGGATCCTCTAGTGAAAGCCCAAAAGCTTCTGTTGAGGGTAATCAATAGAAGGCCCCCACGATATGATTCCAACATGCTTTTCCAAGAAAGTAAGGTATTAGATATACGCCAGCTGTTTGTGAAACAATCACTCATGTTCTTCCATCGAACCCTTGATAAACGACCACGAAGCCAACAACACAGAACTACAAGAGCATCTGCAGGCTTGAATTATGCCGTTCCACGAGTTAATTCATCATTTGCAAAAGACAATTAAATTTTATAGCACCCAAAATATTCAACCGTCTTGATGACGACATAAAAAAAATTTAAAGTACCTTTTTATTCAATAAAATAAATAAAAAAATTGGCTTCTTGACGATATAGGTCGTTCAAGGACAGAAAATGATCTTCTGCAAATCATCTTTTAAAAATAATATACCTGCATAAATGTGTATATATATGTATATGTGAATGCGTATCTATGAATATATTTATATATATATATATATATATATATATATATATATATATATATATATATATATATATATATATATAAATATATATATATATATATATATATATATATATATATATATATATATATATATATATATATATATATATATATATATATATATATATATATATATATATATATATATATATATATATATATATATATATATATATATATATATATATATATATATATATATATATATATATATATATATATATATATATATATATATATATATATATATATATATATATATATATATATATATATATATATATATATATATATATATATATATATGTGTATTTAAGTATATGTATCTATATATGTGTATATATATCTATTAATATATTTATATATGTGAGTATTTAGGTTAATGTATCTATATATGTGTATATGTATGTGTACGAGTACATACGTCAGTTATGCTTCTCCACCCATGTCTGAAAATCGTATGCCCAGATACAGGCTATATTCGGCCTAGTTGGGCATGCGCTGCGCATGGTCATTTGAATGTGAGTGAGTCGTCGTTTACTTCGTACCATTACTAATATGACCATTTTATGAATTCTGCATGTTATGTTTAAAATAAATAAATAAATAAAATAAATAAATATATACCTTACGTATATACTCGAAGGTTCGGTAAATACCGAACCTTCGAAATATACACCAGTAGACTCAACGTATCGATATCGATAGGATTTTTTAAATATATATGGGTTATGGCTTTAGATTTTCAGTAATAAATCATTTAAATATCTAGGGAGTCGCACTCGTGGCCATTTTCTATCGAATTAATTAACTTAACTGGTAACTGCTTGGATATTTTTTTACATTCTTTAAAGTTTACCTTTCTACGAAATTAACATCAGTCTATAGATTCTTGAGGTTATCACGATGTAAGGATCATACGGCTGGCAATATTTCATCCACTTAACACTTATTTTGCCCCCGTACAGCCCCGTTTTCAGATATATTGATGATACCGTATATAACCTTTCTCGGAAGATGATCTAACAATTAGTGAAAGGAAGTTGGGAGAGGAAGGAGAAATAAAGGGAAAAACTGGTTACTGGTTAGAAAAGTAGTATTTTTGAGGTGAATCTTGAATGATTCTAAAGAAGGGGAATTTCGATAATAGCTGGGAGATCGTTCTAGTCTTGCACCATACATGCAGAAAGTGTAGGAGTATAAATCAGTATTATGACAAGAATTTTTTAGTAAATTATCAGGGACTGACCAAAGCACGAGACCGTGGTAACTTAATGTTTCGAGAAGCTCGTGAAGATGGATGGTGTTTATTGGAAGAGTACACGATAGAGGAGAGCAAGTATATGACCATGTCTCTTTTGAGTACTGGCAACCACTTAATCTGTGCCCTATATTCGGGCACGTGATCGGCGAATACGTAGACCGGAGATGAATCGCATGCATACATTTTGCAGACGTTCAAGTTGATGACCAGCTCCTCTGATAAATCGATATAAGCTCCATCTGCATCGCTAAGAAAAGGTAGGAGGAGAGACTGTGCAAGAGATTTCTGTGTGTTCATGCGAAGAAATCCTTTGAGCGTTTGCAGTGGGTGAAGACTAGCAAAAGTTGTTCAGTAGCGATTTTAGCACTATCAAACAAACAGTAAGAGAGAGGACAGACACTTTTTGGGGGCATTGTTTTATAATTGTTTAGATATTATTATTTTCTTATTATATTACTAGCTTCCTACTATTATAATCAGTTAGTACCTACTCAATTTATTTATTTATTTATTTAAGAATAAATTACTTTAAAAATATCGATTTTGCGTATCCAAAAATGACAGGAACCGAATGGCAAAACCATAACCTTATGCTTATTACATTATGTCACCTAACTGGGACTAGCTTGTTTTAGGGTGGATAAGGCTCTAATATTACAATAAATTATGTCATAGTTTTAGAAAATGCTCATAAAACTAAATTACCCTTAAATTTGGCAATCAAAACAAAAAAACAAAGTTTATAAAGTTAGCATTAAATATAAGAAAACATTTTGTTAAATAGAGTGTGACAAATAGAATTGACCTAAAACTAAAATAAAGACCAAAATAAGATTATAAGAAAGAAAAGTCATAAAAAATATAAAAAAGTATATAATATTGTATATGGTAAGTATATATATAATAAAATAAATAATACCTATTCAAAATTAATAAAATTCATTGTCAACACAATATATAACAGCAAAATTAAAGATTTTTTGGTAATTAGTTCAATGGTAATAATTAGGATGTGACGACACAATCGAGTAGCGCATTGAGCATACATAACAATAGACTTTCCTACATCAAGAATGATATTTTCTTCGTCTTCTTACGGACCACGCTTGTCCACAGGCTTTTCCGGAATAAAAATAAAGGCGTATTTACACGTATAGAACAATAAAATTCTTTTGATGTCTTTCCCAAGCACTTCTATGTCGAAATAATGGAATTAAATGTGTATTCGTAATCGACAAGACAACGATGACCATATTTGTAAAACATTTTATGGACCCGGATAGACAACATGCAATAAAACTTCCGACACGTCGTTTCACCCACCGCAGATTGTGCAATGGAATTTCCGACTACGCAGACGACCAAAAGCAGATACCACTCACGGATGTAGCAAATGGAAACGTTACATAAGTTACACGAATTCGATTACTTTGCCGACACAAGGCCGAAGAAACGTCCAGGTAATTTACATTATATTGAGATCCTAAACGAATACTGTCCAAAACAACCATAAGAATGGTATACATGGCCTTGTGTCAGAGTATTTTGTCCTACGGAGTCGCGGCATGGGGCGCTACTACTAATGATAATCTGGATAGATTGACAAAAGCGCAGAAATTATTATTGAGAGTAATTCACAGGAAAAACCGGCGTCATCCATCTGCCTTGTTATTTTCCCAATCCCATGTGCTATCAGCTAAACAGTTATTCATTAAGCAAGCGCTTCTTGCATTCTACAAATCTAGAGATGACCACGCCCGAACTCAAAACAATCTGAACACAAGAATGTCCGCGAGTATCAATTATATAATTCCGTCAGTCAGGACAACATTTGCCCAGAGACATATATTCTACATAGCCCCAAAATTATATAATTCCCTTAGTGAAGACATGAAAAATTATCCTAACATAAAAATATTTAAAGCAAACCTTAATAGATGGCTACTTAACAAGGGATATGTAAAATCTGATCAACTTCTTTGCAACGCACGACAATTTATTTAGTATCACTTATCTATTTTTCTTAATTAAATTTTATTAAATTACAACTATAAATGTATATATTTATTACATAGCTATATTTTTTATAAAATTGGTATATTTATGTGTATATACAGGTGGTGGGTCCAAATAATTTATTTAAAAAAAACACTTCATTTCTTAAAATTGCATAAAAATATGCACATCTAGAGACGGGCCAAATTATCGCCTAGTTAGATGTGCTATTGGCAGTAAAGGTCATGTAAGATGTGTTAAACCTCCCTATATTAATTATTAAATAATTTATATCATTATTATAAGATTACATGACCTATGAATGAACTGTATACCTAATCCTATGTACCTAAATAAATAAATAAATAAAATACTATCACATGCTTACAAATCATACCGGAATCCAAAGAAATATATCCCTACCCAAATCATATTATGCATATACATTTGTAAAAAATCAGCTATTGACAAAAACAACAGCGACAGTATCTAATCCAATAAATTATTCGTTAGTCAATAATTAGCATTTAGTAATAAATCTATCAATATTGAAATTAGTACGCACTTGCCTAGACATTATTTTAGTAAATATATATGTTTCTGTTGAAGTTATCCTAAAGCTATCGTTCTTGTGTTTTTCGAGTTGTAACAAAAACTGCTTATTTTGTTGTCTTGTTTTTCGCACCTTTGTGCAGATTATGTTCGCTGCACCCGTTTTTCCATGTTTTCCCCGTGTTTAGTCATGTTTCCTGTTGGTTTTCGCTGTTTTCATGACTCTCCCATATTATGACAATTAAATGAACCTTTTACGAAATTTCGTAAACATCAAATTTTTGACAGATAGAGCTGTGCAGTCGTAATTTTTATCGCTCTAGGCGATTCTGGCGATTAATCGCGGTTGTGCTGGTCTAGCCCTACCTGTTATGGCTGACTTCCGCCGTCCTGCAATCATTCTATTTCGCTTCAACATGGCTAAGAGACAGACAGAGAGATTGGGCTGTGAGAATTGGCGACCGCCGTAAGGAGTAAATCGGAGAGTGACCGCCTGGCGGTAAAAAAATTTGTTATGTGAAGTGTGTGTGATTTATCTGGTAAGCATTTAATCTCTTTTTGGGTAGCTTTTCAAGTAGGATCCTCGCGATTTTAACGGATTTTTTTTTTTATTGATCGCAGCTTGCGGCATCTATGACCTTCTGACACATGCGTATTTTAATTGCTGCTAATTAAGTAACGAAATCGTCACTAAATGTGACGAGACTTGCCTCCACGTCAGGAAATTTGCCTTCATATCCGGAATTAACCTCTATTTGACTGAACACATGTGACGTGCCGATAAGCGGAATTTGAAGAAAAGGGTGCCTGTGGGCGAATAAACACGGATACTTTGCATAACCTTGTGTTTCTTTTTGTGCTGTAGTCTTTTGTGTCTGAGGAGGGGGGTCTTCTGTTGGCCAAATTCAGTGCCGATCAATATAACCCACTCTCTGAGATCGATATTTTTTTAGGTTAACTTTCTTTCGGGTATCTTTCAAAATTTCTTTCGGGTATCTTTTTTTAATATAATTAGTTTCCTTCTTTTTCTTTAAAAGGAGGTGGCGTCCTTTTTTTTTGCTTTCATTCTTTTGGGTTTTGGGAGTTTCTACCTTGTTTCTTCCAAACACGGAAATTAGTTTTTTGAGGTTATAAAATTAGCGCTCCAACGTTAGGCCTGTAAATTGGATTTTGGCTTCCAGAATATTCTTTTCCTCAGCCATTGAAGCACGATTTTTTAAGCACTTTGTTTTAAAATTGTATAAAAAAAATTAGAAGCATTTTTTTTTGTTTTTATATAATTTTCATTCATAGCGATTACCGTGAAAGAGGTTTATAAGCACCGTCTTTTTGTTTTTTGTATTGAACATCATCTTTTGTCATTATATAGCAGCATTCTTTTTGTAATTTAAAGCGGTTACCGCAAAGAAGTATTTTGTACTTGCCGTTTTTTTTATGGTTACTATATTTTTTTTGTCTGAATCTTAGATTTAAAGGCAATTGTTTAGCAGCAGATTTTGTTATTTTAAGGCGGTTTCCGCGAAAAAGTTTTACGCTTGCCGTTTAAGTTTGTTAATATCATACTAATTATTTTTTGTTAATTTTCAGATGTGAAGGCAACATATCTTGGTGGAGGTAAGCAGCAAATTGTGATCAGAAGTGCCGCAAGCAGTAAAAAAAAGTCAGTTTATTCCATTTTATTTTTTTATTATTTTTTATTTATTTTGGTTTTAATTTTTTTGGTGGGATTTAAATTATATATATAGACATGATGGCGTCTCCAGCGATAGTGTATTATGCTGCGTCACATTTAGTAAAGGCAGAACTCGATTATGAGTTCACGATTCGTGAGGTCACTCCAACCAATGTTGAAGCGATGAGAAAACAATTTAATTCACTCTTAAGGGAATTTCCCGCAGAATCAATTACCTCAACGGATTTAGATCCGGATTCAGAATTTCAAGAATGTTCGATTAGACTTTCATGTCTCCAAGAACTTATAGAGGAATTTATGAATAGCAAACAGAAACTTTTATATAAACGAATTAGCACTAAAACTGCACATATCTTTCATAGAATTTCACGCATAAATCCTGCTAATTCAGACTCCAAGAAATTATTAGATAATTTAAAGGAGGAAGTTTTGGAAATTGTCGTTTTGTTAGAAAAATATTTAGATATTGTTCGTTCGCCTAGCCCGTTACCAAATCCTGTAGTTCTTCCGATACCTTCTACTTCATTGCACGAGGGTGAGAAGCTTAGTCCTGAGGTGGTTCCTTTGGGCAGGAATTCTGAAGTGACGTCAGCTCCGTATATACAGCATGTTGATACGAAACCAGTTCCTTTGGACAATAACTTTGTCATTTCTGATGAACGCATTCTTAAACCTTTAAATCTTGGTTTCACATTTGACGGCGATTCCTGTGTGGTCGAGTTCTTAGAACGATTGGATGAGATTAGGTTTTCGCGTAATATCTCGGATGCCAGGATGCTGAAATCGGCTTGTGAACTATTCCAGAAACAAGCGCTTAGTTGGTACCGTGCTAGAGCTTCGAGCATTTCCAGTTGGAAGCAGTTAGTTGCTGCACTCCGCTCCGATTTTGGCAGTTTAAATTACGATGCTGAAGTTTTGTCATTTGTACGGGGACGTAAACAAAAGTCGGATGAGAGGATGCATATTTTTGTTTCCGTCATGTTGGGCTATTTCAACAGGTTGTCAAGGCCATTGTCTGGTGAGGAACAATTAGGAATTATCCTTTCAAATATCTCAATTTCTTACCAACGACATTTCATGCTAGTTGATATAAATTCAATCGACGAACTTCTGCGTTTAGGAAAAAAAGTTGAAAATGCACAACAGCGTATCAACGCATCTAATGCAGCCACTCCTGCCCAAGCGAAGGTCAAGCCTTCTGGCTCGAAAGCAGTTTATGCGGTCGACGAGTCTCCTACCAAATGTGCGACGGAGGAAGTGAAAGTTGAACAGAAGTTAAAAGAGTGTAACGTTTCTTCTGCTGGTCCATCCAATCGTGGTGGTTTTAATCGTGGAAATTTTTCCCGTAATGATTTTTCTTATGCTAATTCGTCTTCTGGTAATTACAACCAAGGAGCCAATAATAGTTCGCGTGGTTCACGCGGTGGCACTCATCATGGCTATTCTAAATATTGCTATCGTTGTGGTAGGTTTAACTACACGGTAGCCACTTGTCCGGAATGTTCTAAGAATAACCGGCCTGGTAATTCCCCGGTTTCAGAGCCAAAAAACTCGAAAGGCGGGGCAGAATAGAGGATTTTCTACATTCTGCCTCGATATTGTTTGCAAATGAGAAGGATAACCGTCGCCCTTTCTTAGAAGTTTCACTTGGTGATATAACTGTTTGTGGATTACTCGACACTGGATCGAGTGTAACGATTTTGGGTGCTGATTCACATAAATATTTAGTTGATATCGGTTTTACTCTTAATAAGTCTCCGTTGGTGACTTTATCCACTGCTAATGCAAGTTCGGTTAAGACGATTGGGTCTATGTTTCTTCCTTTTAAATTCAATAATCGATGCCAGGTTATTCGAGCTGTTGTAGCTCCTGATATAGGTACTTCCCTTATTTTGGGAATTGATTTTGTCCGAGAATTTGAGTTGGCTCCGGAAATATTAAAATTCGTCAAGTTTGAGTCCTGCGATGCGATTGTTTGGCATCGAGTCAATGAAGTGAGGGCCTTGCGGCCTTTTGCTTCATTGACTGGAGACCAGCGATCGCTAGCAGACAGGATGATCAATAATTTTTAAAAAATTTCTTCCGAAGTCAAAGGTCTCGGTCGTACTAATTTGTTGTCCCAGGTTATTGATACTGGAGATCATCCTCCAGTGAAACAGCGTTACTATCCTTTGTCTCCAGCTAGATTGGCGCTGTTGAATGAAGAAGTTGATAAGATGTTAGAGTTAGGTGTTGTCGAACCTAGTTCCGGGGGTTGGAATAATCCAACAATTTTTGTTCCAAAGTCAGATGGTACTCTTCGTTTCTGTCTCGATAGCAGGAAGCTGAACTCTATCACGAAACCGGATGCGTATCCCCTGCCGAGAATTACTACTATCTTGGACAGTTTGAGAGATGCGAATTATTTATCTTCTATCGACTTATCCTCTGCCTTTTGGCAAATCCCTTTGGATCCTTCTTCACGAGAGAAGTGTAGCTTCACTGTTCCTGGTCGAGGATTCTTCTGCTTCAGATCTTGCGCCTTCGGCCTAAGAAACTCGCCGGCGTGCATGCAAAGACTGGCTGACAAATTGTTCGATCCCTCTTTCGAAAACAAAGTTTTCTGTTACCTAGATGACATAATTATTGTATCTGCTACTTTTGAAGAACATATAACTTTGTTAAACAAAGTATTAGATCGCTTGTTGTATGCCAACCTTTCTATAAATTTCAAGAAGTGTCAGTTTTTCCGTCAGGAATTGAAGTATTTAGGGTATGTAGTTGATTCTCACGGTCTACATACCGATCCCGAGAAGGTAAAATGTATTCTCGATTTTCCTACTCCAAATTCTCCAAAAATGGTAAAGAGTTTTCTTGGTATGGCCGGTTGGTATCGTCGGTTCATTAAAAATTTTTCTAGTATTGCTGCTCCCTTATCTCGGTTGACAAGTACCCGCAAAGGTGCTCCCCCTTATGAGTGGACGCCCGAGGCGGAAGAGGCATTTCAAAAACTGAAATCGGCCTTAGTTTCTAGTCCGATTTTGGCCTGTCCGGATTATTCAAAACCGTTCGCTCTTCATTGCGATGCATCGTTGTACGGTTTAGGCGGAGTTTTAACCCAGGAAGTGGATGGCGTCGATCATCCTATCGCTTTCACGAGTAGAACACTTTTACCCGCTGAGACGCGATATTCGGCTACCGAACGCGAAGCCCTAAGTGTTATTCATGCTGTCGAGCATTTTCGCGGTTACTTGGAGGGCGGTCCCAAATTCACTATCTTTACAGATCATGCCAGCTTACGTTGGTTTTTGCGCTTAAAAAATCC
This sequence comes from Micropterix aruncella, assembly GCA_944548615.1. NCBI lineage: Eukaryota > Metazoa > Arthropoda > Insecta > Lepidoptera > Micropterigidae > Micropterix > Micropterix aruncella. Next base: position 35,991,353 of record OX155957.1, on the reverse strand, counting down.
TACCGGCCGTCTGGCTCGATGGGGTATTCGTCTATCTGCTTTTGATTTCGAGATCGTCCACAAGAAAGGTGTCGATAATGTGGTTCCCGACACGTTATCTCGGTTGCTTCCCGTTTCCTCTCTGTCTGTTGTTTCCGACTCATGGTACAACGATTTGTTTAAGGCAGTGTCTGAAAATCCCGCTGGATATCCAAATTTCCAGATTAAGGACCATGAATTGTTTAGGTACTCTAAAAGCAAGTATCAACTCACCAGTTGTTACGATTGGAAGTTAGTTGTTCCGTTGCAGCTTAGAGAAAAGCTTATTCGAGAAAATCATGAGTCTGATTTGGCTATGCATTTTGGAATTTTTAAGACACACCGTCGTCTTTGTCTTCGTTACTTTTGGCCTAATTTACACGGAGACGTAGTTAACTTTGTTTCTAAATGTGAAACTTGTCAGCAATACAAACATTCAAATATTTCCCCTTTGGGTCAGTTAGGAAATCCTAAGTCCTGTGCCTTCCCGTTCCAAATGGTCTCGGTCGATCTGTTGGGTCCTTATCCGATGACGAGGAACAGAAATATGCATATTCTCGTGGTGACAGATTGTTTTAGCAAATACTGTTTACTTTTTCCGTTAAAACGTGCTACCAGTAAACTTGTAAGTTACGTCGTTGAACATAATGTATTCCTTCGCTATGGTGTTCCGCAGTATTTAATTTCAGACAATGGAAAACAGTTTATCGGAAGGGAGTTCACTGAACTGATTGCGAAATATAAAATTCCAAAAGTATATTTAAACCCGAAATATTGCCCTCAAGTTAATCCAACTGAGCGTCAGAATCGTAGTGTGGTCACTGCGTTATCGTTGTGTGTAAAAGACGATCATCGCAGCTGGGATCTCTACCTTTCTGAGATTCAGATGGCCATTAACGCGGCAGTCTCGGAATCAACAGGGTTCAGTCCATTTTTCCTAGTCCATGGTCGTGAACCAATAATGAATGGTTCTTTTTATGCTCAGGCGCCGGAATCTCAAGCAGAGGTTATTTTTGGTAGTAGGTTGTCTTACGCTCAAAATTTGAGTGAATTATCTAACATTTTTCATGTAGTGCGGCAGAAATTGTTAAAATTACATGCACATAATAAAGTTTACTATGATCGAAAACACCGTCCTGCGGAATTTCAAGTAGGCGATACGATCTATAAAAAGACTTATTATCTAAGTAATGCTGGGAATTATTACATTTCCAAATTTGCCCCAAAATATGAAAAATGTAAAATAATTAAAAAACTCTCTGCGTTAGTGTACGAGTTAGAAAATGCTACAGGGAAGAATATAGGTTCCTGGCATATTAAAGATTTTAAGCTAAATCCGAATAGTTCAGAATAGTAGTATCGGAGTTCTTCGCGTTAACATTCTATTACAAAAATTGTCTATCTTGGGTGAAACTAAAATGAGCCCTTTAAATTGTCTTTACAAAGGCATTGTACCAAGTGGTATCAATAGCTGAAATCATTTTGTTTTGTCAGTCATGCTAGCATTTCTATCTAGCATTATTGTTGTAAGAATGTCTCATGTCCGGGATGAATGAATGGGGATTGGTATGAAAGGTAGTAAATGACAACTACTATAGTCTCTTAGTAAGTAAACGTTTAGTCGAGGTCTAACGCTAGAGTTATTGTTGTTTTCGGTAGGAGTCGGGTATCCGCAATGAGTTGATCCTTCCTTAGTTGTTGGAAGTTGTCGGAGTTCCATAAGTTTTTTTTTGGTTATGTTGGTGTTGGGTTTAATTTCTTGATTTTCTTTTCTTACTCTAGTGATAAGAGTAATGGGTGTAAGTTTTAGTTGGTAAAAGTTTGCCTCTGCTATTGTTACTGAACGGATTAATTGATTATAGTTAACGTGAAGAAGGTTTGTTAAGTTAGGAGTTGTTAGTTGATGCTTTGACGTTTTTGTTATCCTATAGTAGGATAAATTGAATCGGGACGATTCGTCTGAAATCGTCGTTGGCTCTTCCGATTTCTTTTTTTGGAGGGGGCTGTAACAAAAACTGCTTATTTTGTTGTCTTGTTTTTCGCACCTTTGTGCAGATTATGTTCGCTGCACCCGTTTTTCCATGTTTTCCCCGTGTTTAGTCATGTTTCCTGTTGGTTTTCGCTGTTTTCATGACTCTCCCATATTATGACAATTAAATGAACCTTTTACGAAATTTCGTAAACATCAAATTTTTGACAGATAGAGCTGTGCAGTCGTAATTTTTATCGCTCTAGGCGATTCTGGCGATTAATCGCGGTTGTGCTGGTCTAGCCCTACCTGTTATGGCTGACTTCCGCCGTCCTGCAATCATTCTATTTCGCTTCAACATGGCTAAGAGACAGACAGAGAGATTGGGCTGTGAGAATTGGCGACCGCCGTAAGGAGTAAATCGGAGAGTGACCGCCTGGCGGTAAAAAAATTTGTTATGTGAAGTGTGTGTGATTTATCTGGTAAGCATTTAATCTCTTTTTGGGTAGCTTTTCAAGTAGGATCCTCGCGATTTTAACGGATTTTTTTTTATTGATCGCAGCTTGCGGCATCTATGACCTTCTGACACATGCGTATTTTAATTGCTGCTAATTAAGTAACGAAATCGTCACTAAATGTGACGAGACTTGCCTCCACGTCAGGAAATTTGCCTTCATATCCGGAATTAACCTCTATTTGACTGAACACATGTGACGTGCCGATAAGCGGAATTTGAAGAAAAGGGTGCCTGTGGGCGAATAAACACGGATACTTTGCATAACCTTGTGTTTCTTTTTGTGCTGTAGTCTTTTGTGTCTGAGGAGGGGGGTCTTCTGTTGGCCAAATTCAGTGCCGATCAATATAACCCACTCTCTGAGATCGATATTTTTTTAGGTTAACTTTCTTTCGGGTATCTTTCAAAATTTCTTTCGGGTATCTTTTTTAATATAATTAGTTTCCTTCTTTTTCTTTAAAAGGAGGTGGCGTCCTTTTTTTTTGCTTTCATTCTCTTGGGTTTTGGGAGTTTCTACCTTGTTTCTTCCAAACACGGAAATTAGTTTTTTGAGGTTATAGAGTTCTGACTTTCCATAATCAAAGCCGAAGTAGAAATAACCGCTAAAAATATGAAATATATCAAATATATTGTTAGAGATGGCACAAATATTGAATAATTGGTTGACTGGGAGATATTGTTATGTAGCAATAAGTCTGCCATTGCACCTTGTTTTTGTTGTGCAATAAAGAGATTTTCATTCATTCAATAATTCAAGTTCTACCGAAAAAAAGGACATAGTTGTTCTTTTTTTCGAGTTGTCAACTACAACGGGCGAACCCGTCACCTCAGAAGTTTTAACGATCTGCGCTTCAGAGGCCAACGCCTTACGTCGAGGTACCGGTAAAGGTACCTACCCAGCGGGTAGCTTCGCCCCCTGACTACCAGTTTGGAGGGATATCTCCGTCTGGAATTAACCTTAGGATACCTCCACCTCCCGACTGGTTACAGGATCGAGGTCGGTTCGCGGTCCTCTCCCTTGCGTAGCGGTGATACGGTGTCTACCGAATCTATCGGTCACCATGGCATCTTTTGCACGGCCTATTCACCCGGGATCGGGTGGCCGAATTTTCATTTTAAGAGCAGTTGCCATAAGGTTAACAAGCACCCCCGTCTATAGGAAACATTACTGTTTCCAGACTCCCCCGGCTGTTAATCGGAATGCAAAATCAATTGGCTGGCGCGGCACGGTGCGCAAACCGTCCATAAGCACACGAAGGTTGACTCCTAGGGGCGACTGGCCCGCAGGCCCGCGTCCTTCCCTAGCTCTTACTTCTGCGTGGAGGCCGCCGGATAGGTATTGACCCGTGCGTTTGACCGACCCTATACAACTGGGTCCTAGTGGCCAAACTGCAACAGGGCCCATTAGCTCCCTAAAAAGAAAAAAAAGGAGAGGTGGGAGTGTCGACACAACGTTTGAACCCATCACCCTAGGGAGTTTAAACGACATAAGGCCACTCTATCTCTCAAGGAGTGAACGGAAGACTTGTCGGACAAAGACAGTCCACTGTCTAGCTCAACCAACGAGCCCGTGAGAGGCCAATGCAACGCCTTACCGTGAGGCACTAGGAATTGAACCCAGCTGACCGACCTCAGTTTGACCGAATTTCTCCGCGCTCCAGTCTGGTCACAGATTCGAAGTCGCTTGCGTAGCCTCTACCCCTGATGTTAGCGGTAATTTAGTTCGAATTTACCGATCGTGGCGCCCTTTCCCCGTTAATATCCCACGGGATCAGGTGACCAACGGATCGTTAAAACCATATTATGGCATCAAGCCAATTTCGATAACTGTTTTCTTTATGCGATTTTTGATGCGTGTTTTTATTTAATTTCTTAGGGTTTTTTCAATACGTATTTATTTTTTATACCTACCTATATGTCTTTGCCCAGTTTGAGTTAGTGGCCAAGATAAATGTAGTCAAACCGGGCAAAGACAACCAACGTGCAGAAGTTGTCAGACGTGTGGGATTGACTTGGGCGGCCTTCAGAAACCTTGCCTACATCCTGAGAGACCCAGCGATGCCCATCAACCTAAAGCGGAAGATGTATGAGACATGTGTGCTGCCAGTAGTAACGTACGGCCCTGAAACAGTGCCTCTCACGCAGAGCAGTGCCAACCGCCTCAGAATATGCCAAAGGACCATAGAGAGAGCAGTGCTGGACATCAGTCCCCGCAACAGCGTGCGCAATGAAGAAATACGAAGGCGTACGGGGGTGATAGATGTCATGAAGCGTATTGCCAGACTAAAGCGGGGCTGGGCAGGACACGTCGCAAGGCAGGATGACGCGAGGTGGCCAAAGAGGCTTGTCCAGTGGAGACCAAGAACCACAAAGCGAGGCGTAAGGAGACAAGAACTACGATGGCTGGACGACATCAGAAAAGCAGCAGAGACCAACTGGCTGAAGGCAGTAACTGACAGACAGACTTGGAAGGAGAAGGAAGAGGCCTACGTCCAGGAGTGGACCAAACCAGGCTGAGGAAGAAAAAGGAAGAAGATACCTATATGTTGCGTATTATTGATTTTGATTATCTATATTTATAGTTTGACAATCTAGTAGTTAATTCTTGACTACCTATGTATGTTCAGTAAAGAGTAGTAACGAGACTTAATATCTAACCCAATTATTTTGACTCGTCCAAGAGCGATTTTTAGCCGTCAATTGGATACGACGAAAATGTAATATAATGTAATGACGGTGGTTGGTGCAGACGAAGAATAACATAAAAAACAGACCTAAATATCGATGAACAATATCAATGCACGACAATACACGAACAATGCAAAACAATACACGAACAATATTGTATCAAGCTTTGATAAAAACGGCTACGTTATAGTAATTGCCGGCTTTCCGATACAGCTAATTCAAAAATCAATACGAGAAAGAGCGCACCACACAAATCTTTGATATTTTGATGAATGATTTATTGTAATTGCCGGCCCTCTAGTACAGCTGCCCCAAAAATCAATACGAGAAAGAGCGCACCACACAAATCATTGAAAATATTATTAAAGGTTTATTTTACCACAAGGATAATATAAATTTCGTTACCTGCAATGTAACCTATGGACTGGATGTCAACCATCATTATTTAGATATAAAGGAACCTTTTATCTGGCGGAATCTATGACAGATGCAATACTAAAAAATATGAAGAATCAAACGTCAAAAAACGGTTTAAAATACCGACGCAGGCAGAGGATAACCAGTTCTGAATAATATTGTGTCTGTCTGCACGCATAATATTTTCGCGCTCTTAACTTTACTATAACTCGCCCCCAGATAGCGCTGCAGCCAACCTCTATACCGTTCAAGCAATGGACCTGAAAATTGGTAGATATAGATATTTGAGCACCGATAATAGATCCACGTTGTTGTAACTTGCCACTGGATGGCGCTGCAGCAGGTCGACTTCCATACCGCTCAACCGATCGCTATGAACATTTTATAAATTCAAAATTGAAGGCGTTTAACATGGGCTTCTTGGGGGGGGGGGGAGTTGTAAGAGTGGGAGAGGGAAGGAAACGGATATCCAAACATTGACTAAAAATATTCCACTAGTTCTTTATAATACTCCTTTCCCAAATCTCCGGCGAAGGCAATTACCTCTCTTTTTTCAGCCGGACCATTTGAAAGAGAAAGCATTATCTGGTTTAATCAAGGATTCTCTGGATAAATGTACAGTATTATTTAAAAAACTGTTAATAACAGTGCGACAACAGTAGCATACGTAATATACTAAATTTAAGTAAAACCATCTCCACAAGTAAATCCGCAGTTAAGACGATAACCGGTGTATTTCTGAGATAGCGGTAATGACGGCGCGCCGGCAACTAAACTACAAATTACAAATGACAAACTATTATCTGTCCTTGTCGATGCATTGCGTCGTGCACTAAAAATCAGACCACTGCAGCTACTGATTTATCTTTAACACCGCATATAGAGTGGTTTACGCAATAGAAAAAGCATAAAATTGTCGAGTGTTTTGAAAGGACAATTAGCGAATTCCTAGAGCTCAATGAGGTTACCGAAAAGGATGGTTTCTCCCATTCAGTAAAGGGGATGTTGGGAGGATACTTCTCAACCTGAGAATAGCCAGATATGAAGATCTTGCGGAGAGCAACTGTATCGTTTGCAGTTGACATGGGCACCAGATAGTTCCGGCAATCTAAACAGAGGACAATGGGCTAAAATATATGGGCGCTGGGCCCACCTCTTCAATAACAATACGTATATACCATTGGAAAGATCTATTTATCTAGAATATTTATGAGTACTACTTGGGTTGTCGACCACAGCGGGCGAGCCCGTCACCTCAGGAAGTTTTAACGATTAGTCATTCTATCTCCCTGGAAGTGAGCAGAGAAGACTTGGGGACAAAACAGTCCACCGTCTAGCTACGCCACAAACCCGTAAGAGGCCAACGCCTTGCGGTGTCAACTACAACAACTTGCGGTGTCAACTACAACGGGCGAGCCCGTCACCACAGGACGTTTTAGCGATTTTTCGTTCTGTCGCCCTGCAGTGAACGTAGAAGACTTGGCCAGAACAATCCAACGTCCAGCTACGTCACAACCCGCAAGAAGCCAACGCATTTACCGCGAGATAGCCAGTATGTTACCTGGCGGGCCGACCCTCGCGCCCTTGCTTCCAATTGTGACCAGATTTCTCCGGTCTCTCGATTGGTTCCGAGTTCGAGGTCGCTTGCGCGGTCCTCTCCCTTACGAAGCGATGAAACGGTGTGCACCGAATCTATCGCGGACCAAGGCGTCCTTTGCCCGACTCTGAACCGGGATCGGATGGCCAATGGTCCTTTCAAGAGCAGTCGCCGTAAGGTAGGCAACCACCCCCGCTCTATAGGAAACAATACAGTTCCCAGACTCCCCCGACTGTTAGTCGGAGAGCACAATCGATTGGCTTGCGCCGCTCGGTGCGCAGACCGTCCAGGAGCGCCAGAGGTTTGATTCCCAGGGGAGACTGGTTGACCCAGTGTCCTACCCAGGATTCGCACCCCATGCATGGAGGCCATCGGATGGATGTTGACCCGTGAGTGTGACCGACCCTGAACACATGGGTCATCGTGGCCACCTCATCATGGGCCCATTAGCTCTTCTCGTTCTCGATGTTTTTCGATGTCTCTTGGCTTCAACTCGTGAGGAACCCAATGCCCTTTCTTTTAAATGACTCCCATAGATTTTAAACGTCTCAAAACGGTTGAGGGATGAACCTTAAGCACTTTACTTATCTTTGCCAGCGTCTTCATAAAGTATGGACTCCAATTCGGCTTCTTCAAATTTTTGCTCCTGGCCTGTGCGCTCTTTGTCTTGCACGTCGAAATCACCAATTTTGAACCAGAGAAACCAAGTCTTAACAGTCCTTTCTGTCGGAGTAAATTCCGCGTAAGCCTCTAGCAGCAATCTATGACATTCTGCGGCAGATATCTTTCCGCAAATGACGTTTTGTCGGCTCAAATTTCGACGAATTATCAGGTAATTAGCCTATTTAATAGCATATAACTCAGAAACGGCTAATAATTGAGTTCAGTCGTTCTATTAATAAATATTCTATATGAAATGATCTTTGCATTAGTATATGATTCACAGCTATTGGAAAAGTGGGCCCAAAATGCCCATTCTCTTTTGAAGACTCGAGATATAATTTTCTATTCTGCGATTGATTTAAAACAACAACAGGAAGGCAATATCAGCAAAATAATTAGCATGTTCGGAAAAACAAAAAAAAATGGATTAAATTACAATAGATTGTACTACCCCAGCCAGGAGTCACCATGACTAGTTCCACCGGTATGCCAGTGGGTACATTATTTATTATTTATTTATTATTTATGTATTAGTTTCAAATAGTATTCAATAGCATTACAGATGAATCCAATTCGCCCTTGAATATTAAAGCTAGAGTGTAAGTCTAAAAATAAATGACTACATAACTAAATTAATGCTAACATTGAACAAGAAAAAACATAAAAATATAAAACTAAATAAAAGACATATTATGATAAACATGAGATAGCATGGAGTTGCCTTTTTAGCTGCCAAAGGGATATACAAAAGATGTCTATTTCTGTGGGTAAGGAATTAAGAACAGCTATAACCCTTCCCACTGGCCTGTCTACAAAAATATTTGTACGGTGGTACGGCAAATTAAACAATAGATGCGATCTCCTCGCTGTGTAATTTACCGGTACGTACAATTCAAACTTACATAGTATCTCTGGCAAATAAATAGTTCCTTGAATTAATTTATATGCAAAAATAATTAGTGAAATATATCGACGCGTTTCAAAACTGTTGTATCCTACCATTCCTAGCACAAAATCGGACGGAAATAAGTATGGATAAATATTGTATTTTCTGTAATAAATATATCTTAAAATTTTTCTTTGAATACGCTCTACCATCTGAATGTATTTGTTTTCACTTGTACACCAGATGACCGAGTTATATTCAAGTATGCTACGGACTAAACAATTATATAGTAGAAACATTACATGAATATTATTAAACTGTTTGCATATGCGAATAACAAAACCGACCATTTTGCTAGCACGATTGCAAATATCTGTAATGTGTGCACGGAAATTCAACTGCGTATCAAATGTAATTCCCAGGTCCCTCACCTCGGTTGACCTTTTTAAAATTGACCCGTTTATTGTGTATGGGAAAAAGCAAGGTGTTTTGTTCTTAGTTATGGTTAAAACAGAGCATTTATTAGTGTTGAATTCCATGTCATTGACAGAGCCCCATTATTCTGTGTGGGATAGGAATACCTACTCGATCTAATATTGGAAATGCGAGCGAGGTAAATAACGTTCTACGAATACTTTTCTTAGGGCCGATAGGACTTATTCATAAGATAGTACAAAATTTAATTTTTCAATAGTCAGTTAACAGCTATCAAGGGAATAAAAATTCTATTCGCTGAATAAAGTTATCCGCTGCTCCGAGGGTCAGATAACGAGTTATTCGTCCAATAAATTGATCCTTCAAACTGATTTTGACAGTGAGAGGTTAGGTTGTGATAATTTCTGGTGATCTATTGCGTTGAGAAATTGATTTATTCGATGTGTTAGATGACGTCGCTATTGAAGAAGAAGCAGAAATGTATAATTACTTAAATCTGGTTCTGAGAAAACAAAGAGTAGTGAGAAACAGACTTGATAATTTTGTAAAGAGATGATGCCGAATTTAAGCGAAGATTCAGACTACAAAAAGAAACTGTCCAGTATCTGCTGATATTGATTGAAGACCAAATTAAACACAATACAGAAAGATTAATTCATGGTTATACATATGCCCACATACTTCATATATTGGTACTATATTCTATTATGTACCTACATCAAAAAAATATTTTTCGTTTGTTATAGGAATCAATGTGTACCACCTATGATGCAATTACTCGTCGTGAAATTAACAGACTCTGCCCTCGTGAAATAACAGACCTATCTCTTTTATTATTAAACTTTCCATTTTTAAACGACAAACTCGAAAATTCACGAAAGACGCACACGACAAACAGACGAAGCGCGCAATTCGAGGTTATGTTGAAAGCAAATGTCAAATAAATATTTTTTAAGAGCTTCTCGCTCTAGCATATAGAGTGGTTTAATCATTCTCTCTCGCTTTTCGTGTATTGTCTGAAGTTAGTGCTGCCAACATAGCGAAAAATCTTCCAATAACTTTTGACAGTTATTGGATGATTGAAAAACTCGCCAATGTTATTCGGCGAATAAATCAACAGATAAAATAATTCCTTGGATACTTATTAGACAGTTTATCTGACGATTGAAAAATCGGCCCTTAGTCTCTTAGGCTATTTTTACAAGCATTATTTGAACTAGCATTGTTCCTTTGTAAGTTCTCCGCTTCAAAATTTGCAAACCACTTTTCAACCACTTCCTGATATTCGATTGAGCTGAAATTTGGCTAAGTAGGTTGGTAAGTTAGGTTACAATGAAATATTATGGTACCATCGAGCTGATTTGATAACGGAGTCGGGACTGGAACGCTCTTATAGCAAATGGTAGCAAAGAATTTGAATTTGGGCTAGTATGTTTTGATATCATGAGTACTTTTACAGTACACATGATGACGAAGGTCTGAATATGGACCCGGAAGATTGCAACTAGATCTTTCTGATAGAAAGTGCTAAGATACTTTCCATTACACAAGATCAAGAGGGTCTGAAGATAGATCCGGAAGATTGCCACTGGAACTCCCTGATGGAAAGAGCTAAGATAGTCGAGTTTGGGCTCGTTTTTTGTTGTGATGATAGAGCCAGGAGATTGCCACTTGCCAGGAGTTTTTTTTATACTTTTATTTTTGTTTAGTATCGCTCTCTTCTGATTCATTATACTCGATTATATGTATAATGTATCAATATTTTCCTTTCGGTTAAATACGAAAATAATAGTATAATGTAATAGTATAATGTAAATTATCTAAAACCGCGATTTGCGCATCTCAAATTCTATGGCTTCGAAGGGGGAGTGAATGGGTGGTAAGGTGCACGCTCACATGTGGCAAGACAGCTGTCCTAAACCTACCACAGCCGGTTGTTAGTCCGGAATCCACTGCGTACCCCCCAGAAGTGTAAAAAAATAGTATTATGATGGGCCCGACTCTGGTCGTGAATTCCATGGCAGCTCCGTTTGTATTTTGTTTTATTTATAGTATATAAAACGGTGGAGTATATAAAATGAGTAACGGTGATTTTAGTATATAAAACGGTACAAAACCTTTAATTTTTCCTTCCTTTTCGAGAGAAAAAGAAGAAAAAAAGAGATTTTTTTCTTCTTTTCGAATTAGATTAGTTTAATACTATTATTCATGTTTTTACACCATCTGCATCATGTGCATCTGGATACACGTCTGCGAAGCCTCGTTTGGTGTGCATAGCGCAATTTGTTACTTAAGCTGTGTCTATTTTAAGCTGTTCTTTACATTTTATAAATTCTTTACTTTGGTAAGAATGTAACCACTTTTCATTGTAAAAGTATTAAATACATTTACATTTACATTTTCGTCGTGTCCAATTGACGGCTAAAGATCGCTCTTGGACGTGTCAAAATAATTGGGTTAGGTAGTTAGTTTCGTTACTACTCTTTACTGAACATACATAGGTAGTCAAGAATTAACTACTAGATTTTTTAAACTATAAATATAAATAATCAAAATAGAAGCCTAATATTTAAAGTAGTTAGTAATTCGAAAAGACACGTCGTAAAATTATTCATCGTAATATTCAAATTATCAGTAAAATGTTAAATAATGAAATTAAATCTAAGTTATGCATTTTAAACTAAAAGTACAGTTATAAGACCATATAAAATAATCAGACAATAAGCCTCTACTTTTTAAGTAATTTAAATGGGCACAATATTTGAAAAATCATGGCCCTCAAATTCGGCCAGATTATAGAAAGGGTGGCCTATCAGCATCTCCTTGATATTTTTTTTGAATTTTATGTCCTCCAGCTGTTTAAATTTTGTAAGGAATAAATAAATAAATGTATTTTCAACATGATTTATTTGTCCAGATATAACCGTATTTATACTACTACATGCTGTCATGTCAGAAGCGACATCGTAAGGTCGTGCATTACGATACGAAAACTACTGTCACGGCAATACCGTTACGCGTCATGTTAATTCATACGTATGGACCAGAGTCCGAGTTATATACGTAATACTTGATGAAACATGCGTATCTCCGTGTATTACATCGTTATATATATTTCTCTGTATAGGAGATCGTTTTTTTAATGAACTTGTTTAGCATCTTACTTATTCGATCTGTCACGCCCTAGACGCATGGTAAGAATGCTCGAGATCTGCTTGGTTTCTGAGTTTCGACTGTTTCCGATCGTGTGTTTTATTTTTTATTTTTTTATTTATTTTTATTTTATTTATTTAGGTAAGTAACAGCATGAACTTATAATTAGATACATAATTCTTTAAAAAAAACATGTTCTTATGCCGATTATAACTTATGCCGTTCGAAATTATTTGAAAAATATTTTACAAACTAAATTATGAAATAAAAATGACCGCAAAAGTTGTAGAGTTAACCGCAAACATATAAACTTATACAACATAATTTCAAAATAAGTAAATGGGAATACATATTATATAAGTTATATTATATTTATACATACATATTACAAATCAATAATTACTGGCAGTTGTCGCTGCTGCTTCAAGGGCGGTTCGTACTGCCGATTTGAAGCTAATTTTGTTTCTACTATAAATGTCAAGCCCTGTGAATTTATCATTATACGTACGTGGCAATCGGTTAAGCATTGAATTGCGCGTGTAGTTAGAATATCGTCTCGGGGGCTCGAATAACTGTATAGATCGGGTTTTACGTTGCGGCACCTTCAGAGCGATGTTCGAAACTATGTATCCAGCGTCCCATTGACGATGTCATGTAGCGCAGTCATATCCGCAGCAGTTCGCCGATCCTCAAGCGACAGCATATTGAATTACCTGGACAAAGGCGGTTGCAACATCGCCGAAACGTCGGGTGCTAGAAACATCACGCGTTAAATTCGTGTTGTCTTATTTATAATGTTAAACAACCGCGATAGTCTTCGATTTTAATATTTCTCCAAAACGTAAAAAAATCCAGAATGATTCACCATCATCACCCATATTTAATAATACTTTAATTCTCTTTACATCAAAGTTTAAAACCAGGGATAATAAATAATGTTAATGCATAATGCATATTTGTTGCTAAGCGCAGGCAACGCGGAAATGTTTCGATACAATGCCGAATCAAGTTTGTGAACAGGATGTGCCGAAAGATTAAATCTGCACTAACCTGCAAAATGGAAAATGAAAGGTCAAATAATTTCCCTAGTTCTATGGTGAAATCAGGCTTAAAGAAATACAATACAATACATTCAACTACTCCAGTAGATAGGCATTCCTACACTTGGATGCGTCACAAAATTAAATGCTAAAAAAATATTTAATAAAAACATAACTATCGTGATAGTTGTCATGGCTGTAATATTATATTTAATATTACCTACATACAAATAATCAAAATATACTAATGTGATTTAAAAGTCAGGGATAATAATATACTAGAATAGAAATGCAAATTCTATGTGGAATAATCAAAAAATATATATTTTATTGTCAATCCAGCAATATGCCTTCGTATTTTTTTAAAAAATGAACAGATGTATAAGAGGTTATATGAAAATTAGAATCTCAACTATCATAATACCATTATGTTTAAAACTTTACGCATTTCATTAATCATCAACATGGAAAATAAACTCAGAATTTTCAAACTCCCTTATACCATAAATTGGGCTCCTTACCAAATTATGTATAATTATCTTTTTAAATTGGTCCTTTCCAAGGCTTTTCATTTCCTCTGGAATCTCATTATAGAAGGACAAATTTTGGTGAATACAACTGTATCGCACTTTGCTAAGTCGCTGTCGGTTTATGTGGAGATTGGATTTATTCCTCGTATCATGATGATGAAAATCACTATTCACTGGAGCTTCTGTTAGGTGTCTACGAGCGTACATAATATTTTGGTAGATGTAAGAAGAAAATAGAGTCATTATTCCTGATTTTATAAATAGCGGCTTACAAGAACTTTTTGGTGAGACTATATAAACTGCGTACCGATCTTTTCTGGAGGAGATCACTATAAAAGATTGGAAAAAGTTGAAAGTAGTATGCAAAGAGCAAAAACGTAGTAACAGAGAATGTTAGAGTTAGAAGCCTTTCCAAATTTGATATTCCCTTGAGCATGAAGTCTTTACGAAGTATTCAGTAACCATCAAGCAAGTTCATATTACCAATTTTCTATAGGCGAGAAGTGCAGCAAAGTTGTGGTGGCTTTGTGCTTGCAAATTTTTCGTTTCTTTATTCCACCATTACTTCTATCATCTCATCATCTTCTGTCATCTCAAGTGTCATAGGGTACCTTAACTATCTAAATATCAAGTAAGTAATAAATAGGATAGAAAACGAATTTACCGCGTGAAATTTGTAGCACCCGACGTGTCTGTGACGTTGCAGCCACCTTTGTCCAGGGTAGACTTTTCTATTCTATTTATAATGTCAAACAACCGCGATAGTCTTCGATCAAGTAAGTAATTGTCTAAATGTCCAAATGTCGAAATGTCAATAAATTAACATGTATATATCGGGTTTAGTGTCAAATCAAAGGTCTGAATGATTGCTTTCCAGAGATATACATGTATCTATATGGGTAAATACATAAAATAAAAAATTTCATAAAAATAATTATAAATATAATAGTTCACTTTCTGCGTTTTATTCTTTTTAACACGCTTTTATTAGGTCGACCTGTATGTGACTATGTAATGGAATCTAAGGTAACTAATTTAACCATCTTCCAAGGATCGTTGCGTCATGAAAATTGGCAGCTGTATGTAGTTCTGATGACAATACAATAATATGGTACTGTCGAACTGATCTGATGATGGAGTCGGAAGATATGAACTGGAACTTCATGATGGGATATCGTATCATAGCTGTGTTTGGATTTGTTAGAAAAGTCTTGGAATGAACTTTGACCACGATTAGGTTTCAAGGTGTGATGATGAAGCCGGAAGATAGGCACTGGCATTCCATGATCATCATGCCCAAAAGCGTGTTTTTAGTTTTTTTTTATTTTAACTATTAATTTATTACTCTTCACAAGCTTTATTTTGTGAAGTTTGTAAAACCCGACGATTAATTATTAGTTCACTTTATGTAACGGCAGGCGTGTTTTTTATTCTTTTTGATATATTTATTGTTGTTTACGTCTCTAGGACGTCAACTCTTAAATGTTTCCACTCGATCTTCATCATTTCGAGGTTTGAACCCAGAGGTCTAAATCTCTAAAACCTACAACGTTTGTTTTGTTTCAACGATGATGTTGTTTTCCACCCACTTGAATCCTTTTGATAAAAGTTTTTCCGTAAACAATCTTTTATTGCGATCCAGATCACACGCGTCTACTATGTTGATACTTTCTACGTTTTCATTATAATAATTCAGAATATTTTCTGACAAAGAGTTGGAAAGGAATTCCGCAAGGTTCCATATTAAGACTAGTCTTTTTGTGGTGCACCAGTTTCGAGGCGTGTCTCGGGCGCGGCTCGCGGCCCGCGAGAGTGAGATAGTGACCTTGGCTAAATGCGTGCAGGTCCCGTGGCGGTGCATCTGTGTTGCATGTCTGCGATTGTGTGCGCCTGTGTGTGCGAAACGTTAACGCATTGCTAAAGAACCGTTAAAGACTTTCCTCCTTTTCTTTCCTCTCGCTTCTCCCTCTTCCCTCCTCGGTTCTCTGTCCGAGATTCTTGATCATTGTGGTAAAACGCTCGGTGTAAACATGTGTTCGACGGGAACCCATAGATGGAATGATATAATAATATTGGAGATTAGTTGTGTTTGATTTGGGTTTTTAGAACTGTTCGTTTTTTTAAATTTTCGTAAATGCTTTTTTCGCCTTGTAGACTATTCGCTACATAGACTAAGGATTATTTATCGAGCATTTGTAGTCTATAGCACAGTATACAAAACAGTAGGTTTACTCTCGAACTACAGGGCATTGCAGGAAGAGAGTCCGAGGAATGTGGCCAGAAGGGTATATCTCGACGAATGCATTTGGTTAGCGTTACGTGCAGGTAAAGGCAGGCGACGTTCCCCAATCCAATAAATACATTAATAAGTAATATAATTAATATGGTAATAAGTGAATTGTTAAATATTTAAATTAAGTAAGTATGTTATGTAACACGTTGTTCCCAATAATGCAGGAATCGAGGGAAATGGTCGGGAAATGAAAAAGCCGATGAACTTGGTAAGACGGGAGCAAAGGGAACGTTATACGGCCCTGAACCTTGCTGTGGCTTACCAAAAAGCCTTGCAATCCTAATGCTCAAACAAATATGTTTAGAACAATCCGTCAACCACTGGAACAACACGCCAGGGTTGAATCATTCCAAAGCGCTAATTAAGGCTTACGACCGTAGAACGGCCCGTGAGGCCTTATCGCTGGGAACAATCTACGCACACTGGTGAGGGCGCTCACGGGGCATTGTGGCCTGAACAAAAACATGTTCAACCTCAAGCTCCGAGACACAAAAATGTGCAGGTTCTGCGAAGGGGCAGAGAAAACTCCCCAGTACCTCAGGTGCGAGTGTGGCCCGCTGATGCATAAAAGATACACCCACTTGGGTGGTCATTACCTCCAACCTGAGGAGGTAAAACAATCTGGCGCTAAAAGCCTGTTGCGGTTCTTAAATGACACGAGGCTTAGCGCAGAACTACAGTAGTTGGCGAACACAATAGATCAGCAATGGTCGCAGTGTTACAAGGCTCATAAAGACCTTAGAAAAACCCCACTCAACAAATAAAATATGTAACACGTTCTGACAACGAAAAGAAAAAAGTAAAAAATTGTGTAAACACAATAGGAGAATATAAAATTACATAATAAAAAATAACTAAAGTAAAATGTAGTATATTTAAAATATTTCTTGAATGTATCTAAGTGTGGCAAATATATCAACAACAATAATTACTGAATTGTAATGATGACAAGCTCTGTATAGAAAAGCATTTTGTGCATAGTTGGAATTGACGATCGGCAGTTGGAAGGAACCCTGCGAGCGAGCTAGTCGACGAGGGACGAGAAAATTAATTTGCTCAAAGATTTTACTAGCATCAACACGATTGTTAATTAACAGTTAATGGGCACTTGCTGGATTTGCCACGAAGTCCCATTCTGTTCAGGGTTGGTCACACTCACGGGTCAACACCCATCCGACGGCCTCCACGCATGAAGTGCGAGCCTGTGTAGGTCTCTGGCCTTGGTCAGTTCCCCTGGGAATCAAACTTCTGGCGCTCCTAGACGGTGCGGCGTAAGCCAATCGACTGTGCACTCTGACTAACATCTTGCGGTGTCGACTACAACGGGCGAGCCCGTCACCACAGGACGTTTTAACGATTAGTCGTTCTATCGCCCTGCAGTGAGCGTAGAAGACTTTGGACATAACAATCCGACGTCTAGCTACGCCACAATCCGTTAGAGACCAACTCCTTACCGCGAGAAAGCCAGGAATTACTTCCCGGCGGCTCGAGACACTCGCGCCCTTACTTCCAATTGTTACCAGATTTCTCCGGTCTCTCGATTGGTTCCGAGTTCGAGGTAGCTTGCGCGGGCCTCTCCCTTACGAAGCGGTGAAACGGTGTATACCGAATCTATCGCGGGCCAAGGCGTCCTTTGCCCGGCTCTGAACCGGGATCGGATGGCCAATGGTCATTTCAAGAGCAGTCGCCGTGGGGTACGCAACCACCCCCGCTCTATAGGAAACAATACAGTTCCCAGACTCCCCCGACTGTTAGTCGGAGTGCACAATCGATTGGCTTGCGCCGCACGGTGCGCAGACCGTCCAGGAGCGACAGAGGTTTGATTCCCAAGGGAAACTGGTTCGCTGGCCAGAGCCCTACCCAGGTTCCCACCCCGTGCGTGGAGGCCGTCGGATGGGTGTTGACCCGTGAGTGTGACCGACCCTGAACACATGGGTCATCGTGGCCAACTCATCATGGGCCCGTTAGCTCCCTAAACTCTGACTAACATATTGAGTTGTCAACCACAACGGGCGAACTCGTCACCGCAGGACGTTTTAACGATTGTTCGTTCTATCGACCGTGCAGTGAGCGTAGAAGACTTGGGACATAACAATCCGACGTCTAGCTACGCCACAACCCGTTAGAGACCAACGCCTTACCGCGAGTAGCCAGGTATGTTACCTGGCGGGCGGCACTCGCGCCCTAACTACCAATTGTGACCAGATTTCTCCGGTCTCTCGATTGGTTCCGAGTTCGAGGTCGCTTGCGCGGTCCTCTCCCTTACGAAGCAGTGAAACGGAGTGCACCGAATCTGTCGCGGACCAAGGCGTCCTTTGCCCGACTCTGAACCGGGATCGGATGGCCAATGGTCATTTCAAGAGCAGTCGCCGTAAGGTAGACAACTACCCCCGCTCTATAGGAAACAATACAGTTCCCAGACTCCCCCGATTGTTAGTCGGAGAGCACAATCGATTGGCTTGCGCCGCTCGGTGCGCAGACCGTCCAGGAGCGTCAGAGGATTGTTCCCAGGGGAGACTGGTTGACCCAGTGTCCTACCCAGGCTCGCACCCCATGCGTGGAGGCCATCGGATGGGTGTTGACCCGTGAGTGTGACCGACCCTGAAACAGAATGGGTCTTCGTGGCCAACTCAGCAAGCCAATCGATTGTGCTCTCCGACTAACAGTCGGGGGAGTCTGGAAGCTGTACTGTTTTCTATAAAGCGGGGGTGGTTGCGGACCTTACGGCGACTGCTCTTGAAACGACCATCGGCCATCCGATCCTGGGTGAACTGCCGGGCAAAGGACGCTGTGGTCCGCGATAGATTCGGTATACACCGTTTCACCGCTTCGTAAGGGAGAGGACCGCGCAAGCGACCTCGAACTCAGAACCAATCAAGAGACCGGAGTAATCTGGTCATAATTGGAAGTAAGGGCGCGAGTGTCGGCCCGCCAGGTAACATCCCTGGCTATCTCGCGGTCAAGGCATTGGCCTCTTACGGGCTTGTGACGTAGCTATATGGTGGACTGTTTTTGTCCCAAGTCTTCTACGTTCACTCCAGGGAGATAGAACGACTAATCGTTAAAACTTCCTGAGGTGACGGGCTCGCCCGTTGTAGTCGACAACCCAAGTTGGTAATTAACAGTCATTATCAGATTTTTATATTTATCATCCCAGGAATTATATTTGTCATAATGCCAAAACATCAACATACAATTTGTCCATTTGAGTAATAAAAGTTAGCTCCCATATCGTATCGTAGATTATATTATCGCAGTTTATATAGTCATCCAATCTCTTCTTATCCGGTGTTTGTAGAACAGTAGCAGTTAATATTTTATTTTTTTTGTTTAGGGCAGCTACGCTTCTCCTCACTCTTAATTAACTGCAATGGAGGGATGGATTTTGGAAAGAGAAATAGTTACCCTTGTATATAGCATTAATACATATTATCAAATGGAATCGTGATTTAAGTCTAAAACTAAATCGTCTGGTCCTGATAAAACTTGACATGATTACAGAACGGCTAAAGATTGATTGACGCTGCAACTGACACTTAGTCGGATCAAATTATCATCGCAATTATTTTAAATGTAGGCTGTGTTTATTATCAATTCGTGAAGTGTTTTTGTTTTGCGGAAATACGAATTTTTGGATTGTGGAAAATATTAATTTTCTGATATTTACCCGGATTTTCACATCATCGTAAAAATCAATCATTTTTGAGTGGTTTGAAACGCTTCAATTCATTTCGGCTGCTGTCAAATCGGAAACTCTGCAATGCTCCGAGATTCCCTGGGGTGTCAAACAAGGCTGGATCATTTCTCCTCCTCCTCCTCCTATCACAAGAAGCATTGATGTAAAAATATAGGCCTGTGATCGGCAGTGGTCAGCTATGCCTCGAAAAACAGGCCATTTGGCTTTTTCGTGATAGACAGACCGCACCGCACAGCGGTTGATATATATTATTGCACACAATAATACACAACAATATTGACAGCCCTCATTTGTTAGAGAAATTGTCATTCTTTGTACCGCCGCGAATGGTTCGCTCTCCTCGTACGTTTGAAGTCCCTCGTGTAAGCTCTAGTTACGCCCAAAACTCTATCATGTACCGCTTGATGACCACATACCACGGTTATTTTCGAGAAATCGATATATTTGACATGAGCCAAACTAAATTCAGTGAGGCTGTTCATATCTCACTTGGCAACTAGGTAATCGGTAAATAATACATGTGAAGAGTTTGTAAACGAATAGAACGAAAATGAGACATAGCAATGGACTACCATGTAAATGCGGATATCCTATTCTATGTCCTACCCCTCTCTTTTCCTATCCTAGTAATAGTTCGATTGTAATTTATTCCATTCATTAGAAACAGTTAGTTAGAAACACTTAATCGGCCAGCGAACATTGCAGTAAAATAATTAAATATAATTAATGTAACGCTGTACAATTCCCTAAGATTAAATAAATAAATAAATAAATAGTCAGCAGTTCCTAGACGCGTGATTAACGTACCTGCTTCGTTGTATTTCTTCGCTATTCACGGTTTAAAATTATTTCTTGTGTATAAATAACCTGAAAGAATACAGTGGAACCTCTCATCACTTGCACCTCTTATACCGAGTAATTCGCAGTAATCCCTCATAACGAGTTATTCGCACCTCTTCTAACTAGTATTGGAAAAATTGTTTCGCTTAAAGAGTAATAGAAAAATTATGCTCGTTATGAGAGGTTCCACTGTACTTCAGGCATCTCGTAACCAATCGAGAGACTGGAGTAATCTGGTCGCAATCGGAAGTAAGGGCGTGAGTGGAAACCCGCTGGGTAACACTCCTGGCTATCTCGCAGTTAAGGCGTTGGCCTCTTACGGGTTTGTGGCGAAGCTTGACGGTGGACTGTTTTGTCCAAGTCTTCTGCGCTCACTCCAGGGAGATAGAACAACCAATCGTTAAAACTTCCTGAGGTGACGGGCTCGCCCGCTGTAGTCGACAGCTCTAGTTGTACTTCAGCACTGGAGTGCCACACTTTGGCCGTGTGGCACTACGGGCAAAGAACGCCCAGGACCGCGATATATTCAAACTGAATTACCGCTGTAATACAACAGGCAGAGGTTGCGCAAGCGACTTCGGACCCGAAATCAGTCGGGAGGACGGAGATATCCTGAAGGTTAATTCCAGACGGAGATATCCTGCCAAAACTGGTAGTTAGGGGGTGAGGCTGCTCGAATGTATCTTTCCCGGTGCCTCGCCGTAAGGCGTTGGACTCTAACGGGTTGGGTGAACTAGACAGTAGATTGTTTTTTCTCTAAGTTTTCTACGCTCATCCCACGGCTGAAAGAACGATCTATATTGTTATACCAGCCTGGGGTGACGGGTTCGCCCGTTGTAGTCGACACCGCCATCCTGTACTTCAAGCAAGCAGCCGCAATCAGTTAGAATAATATTTGACGGGCAATTTTTAAATAAGTAACATTTCACAAGTCATATATTTTAAAAAAAATCTGCAACTATTCAGTGAATCGTTCTCAATATTGCTATTACGCTCTCTCGTAGCGTTTTGTCCCGCTTTCTCGTGGCAAAAACGACATTGAATTTTGCCTGCAAATAGTTTTTAACGCCAGGTCTATAGATAACTAGACCCGGCGTATAAACGTCAGCGGCAAGAAGTAGCATCTCATCGTAAAATAAAATTTACGAAGAGTTTAGTGTTTGTAAAAAAAAAATCTTTACACTACCATCAAAACTAATTAAATACGGCAGTAAAGATTAATTAAAAAGCGTATTGCCGGGCGGGATGCCGTTAAAAATCGCTCGCCGAAGATCTTGATAACTCTGCACCAGATAGTAAAAAAGTGCGAGAGCATTTATCGCCTTTCTACCCTATAATTTTCGCCGAAGTTAAGATGTGAAAATATACACACGTAATTGCACGGTTCTTGCCGTTTTTGATTGCTTAGATAATAGCAAGATATATTATTTTTTCGTTACCAAAATCTTTCGGTTCAAGAAACCTGTGAATATTCAAGAAAGCGATTAAAAGAAACCATCTTTCTATCTAATACTATATACGTATAAGATAGTATAAGATAATCGATTCTGCGACTACATCACAGAATCGACATCATATACAATCATATATCATACTAGAATACTAGAATCATACCATATGGAAAAATCTTAGATCTCGTCTTGTCAAATGATGAAGTAACGGTAATTGAATGTCTCGACCCCCTGGTTCCCCTTGACCCTCACCACAAAGCTCTGCTAGCCAGTGTTAATTATATACATATTCCACACTTAAAATCCAAGTCGTATATTAAGTTTCTGTATAATAATTGTAACTATGACTCTATTAACTCTAAATTAGCTGAAGTCGAATGGAGCACAGAATTCTCATCTAGGTCTCTTGAGGAAGCCGTTAAATATTTTTTCTGTGTTCTTGACCAATTAATAACTCAATTCGTTCCTACCAAAATTATGTCTAATAGCTCATATCCTAAGTGGTATTCTCCAGCACTAATAAAGCTCATTAAAGAAAAATATAAATTCCATAAGAAAATCAAAACATATAATATGAAAACGGATCAAGAAACCTTTAAATTATTACGGGATAGGGTTCATTTATTAGAGAGTCAGTGTTTCAAATCATACATCACATCTATAGAAGATGGTATCGAAAAACATCCAAAAGACTTCTGGTCCTTTATAAATAATTGCTCTAAATCCAATAGCATTCCGACACCTCTCAAATACCTTGACTTGATTGCGACCACTGGAGATTCCATGTGTGAAGCCTTTTCCCAGTACTTCTCTTCTACATTTTTGGTACCGGATATGCAGCCTACTGATTTGCCGCCACTCGACTTCAACGACGTTATTCCTTCCCAGGCAAATGATATCTGTAGCATAGAGATCAATGATCACGACGTGGAAAAATTGTTACTTCATTTAGACACTTCCAAGTCGGCTGGACCTGATAATATCAGTCCAATATTTCTAATTGGCTGCGCTAAAACTGTTTGTGTTCCAATATCCCTGTTGTTTCGCAAATCCTTAGCTAATTGTGAATTCCCCAGTATCTGGAAGTCGGCTTTTGTTTCACCCATACATAAGAAGGGCTCGAAAACAGAAATTACTAATTATAGACCCATTTCGAAATTATGCGTTATTGCCAAAATATTCGAACGAGTCGTCTATAACCAAGTATATGCCGCTCTCCAAAACTCTATCACTCCGTCGCAACATGGTTTTATCAGGGGTCGCTCGACGGTGTCCAATCTTATCCTTTTTAATGACTTCTTGACTGAAGCTATGGATCACGGCTATCAAGTAGACGTAATCTACACTGATTACAGTAAAGCCTTTGACAGGATTGACCACAGACTACTCTTGAACAAGCTTAAGTTTATGGGTATACAAGGGGACCTCCTCCGATGGTTCTCCTCCTATATCAATAATCGCTCCCAAGCTATCGTCATCAAAAACTATATTTCTAGTTGGGTTGCTATCCCTAGCGGTGTACCGCAGGGCTCACTACTTGGTCCATTGCTGTTCTTAATTTTCATCAATGATATAGCTAGCTGTTTTCTAAATAGTCACTTACTATGTTTTGCTGATGACATGAAGATTTTCAAAATAATTAAATCGGTCGGTGATGTCGCCGACCTTCAGGCGGACCTTTCAAGATTGGACAGTTACTGTCTCTCTAATAAAATTGACCTCAATCCATCCAAGTGCACCGTTGTCACCTACACCCGTAAAAAAATATTTACTCTAGCCTCATACTCATTAAAATTTCATAACTTGCAGAGGTGCAGCGTGGTTAAAGATCTTGGTGTCATTCATGATTCTCATCTACTGTTCGATAATCACGTTCAATCTATTGTTTCTAAAGCTTCCAAAGCTTTAGGTTTTGTTATGAGGAGTGCAGCTTGCTTTCACCGTGCTAAAACTTTCAAGATCCTTTACTGCACTTTTGTCAGAAGCATCTTGGAATATGCATCTCAAGTATGGAACCCTTGTTATGACAAATATATAAACAGAATCGAGCGCATTCAAATGAAGTTCGTGAAATATCTCTGCTTCCGTCTGAAAATCCCATACAGCTTATCTAACTATTTCAATTTATGCAAGAAATTTCATATCCTCCCCTTGATTAGGCGGCGTGAAACCGCGGACTTAACCTTTTTGCTAAAAATTACCTCCAATAATATTAACTGTCCTGACTTACTAAATAAAATTAATCTCCATGTTCCTTCCAAACTCAATAGATTTAACCCTGCTCTTCATCCCAAGTAACATTTGAGGTTCTAAAAAGGTCTTGATCAGGTTCTAGAACCTTTCCAGGACAACGTGAGGTTCTGGGCGACTAGTTATGACAACGTTAAAATAACCTTATTATAACGTTCTGTAGCCTAAAAGGGCCCGACCTACAGAACCTCCGCATAACGTTCTGGCTTTAAGATCTCAGGAGCAAATAGCAAATACCAAAACCTAATTTTAACCTTCTCAGAACCTGTAAGGCCTTGCAACGGCTAATTCAGGACTAACATATAAGCCTTGAATTAGCCTGGATTTGGCATTGAAATAATCTTTTTAGTCAGGGTTAGGTTTTGAAAAAGCTCATAAGAGATTACGAAAATACAAATTTGGGCTTGGTTAAGCCAATTTAGTTTTGGTTTGGTTCTGAGTATAGTTACATGCGCTTTGTCCAACGATGAGATAACAAAATGAAGGATACCGATTTATTATTTCGTAGACAATTTGTTAGAGATAGGTAATAAATGATATGCTGATATTGCCTGTTGTGTTATGCCAGTTACATTGCGAGTGTTAGTTTATTGATGAAACAGACCACAATACCTCTATAAAATACACGGGCCCTCTAAATAACATTATTTAATATTATTTAGGTATTATAAACTATTGATGTTATTTTAAAATTATATGTAAAAAAAGGTGAAACGCTTTGAACTATTTTCCAACTACAAATGTGTCACACCGAAAGGTAATTCAATCCTTGTTTTAATAAAGAAATGCAATTATATTTGAAAGAAATTAGGCTTCGAAATACCTAAAAATGGCGGACTTTGTACGAGAACCTGATAGTTTGGGATTTAACTAATTTATGACAAACAAGCCCCGGCGCGAGACCTTTTGGACTTGAAAATGCTCAAAAGGAATTTCAATATGGTGAACGAAGAGTAACTGGTATATTTAAATGCTAAATCAGGGCCTTCCGGTAAGAGTTCGGCCTAATTAGTTTTTGGATATTCCAACTGGCCCTGTTTAATGGCACATTAGTTTGCGATAAGCCATATTGCTCAATCAAACAACTTCCTTAGGGCCATCAGTGTCAGTCGTCTTTCTGAGCGCATTCAAACCCGCTGCGGGCGTTAAAGTGTGAAAAGTGATTTGGTGAAGTGCTACAGGCTGTTCACTTACGAACGGATTTATTGCAAAACCGGGGATTTTTAAATAAATGATTGCTTAAATAAAACTAGTATTTTATTTCATTTATTTATTAAGGGTATGAAGCAAAGGTATGAATACAATATTATCGTTAGATACTACTCGAACCAACTTGCATTTTATGTCTATTAATTCAAATATATATTCTTCTGTCATTAGCTCTTCTTGGACTTTATAGATGTTTAATATAGATGATTTTATTGGTGTATAAAAAAATGATTCAGGCTGTTTTATTTTTTTACCACATATTAAAAAGCCACTGCAGTATTTTGCTACTGCAATAAAATGAACTATGTCATCATTTTTTGTCATAAAATAATTATTATGGTTCTTGCTACCGAGACAAAAGTCTTTTAGTATAAGCTTTTTGTATACAATAGTATTTTTGTCTTTAATAAAATCCTTAAGAAACGTATTATCAGTCATATCTTTTACAATGGGATAAGAAAGATACTCCCCATTTAACTTTGAGTTCATTTCCGATCTATGCTTTTCAACTAAACGCCTCGCTACCTGAGCCAAGGGATTTGAGCCAGTCCTTAACATGTTTTTAATTTCATAAAGCTTTGATTCAAATGGGTAGGCATTAAATTTATTTAGATTGCCAAACATCTTTACGTCGTCAACTAGGTGAGTTAGATTATGGACATTACTGGTTATGTAATGTTCCCCGTATATTTTGCTATATAAATCTACAAAATGATTTAACATTTTTTCGGCGACATGAAGATATATGTTGTAAAATTCCGCTGAACATATAGTAATTGCACAAAATAAGCAAAGGAAATGCTCGTACACCTCAGGGGAAATAATATTTTTTAAAATGACAATTCCATAATACAACAAGAAGTGTTTGTACTCTAATCCCTTCCAGTGACTTAAACAGTCCAAGCCTCTTACAGCTCGATGCAGTTCTTTGGGTAGCTTTATTTGTAATAACTGTTCTGTAATATTTGCAGTTGTACTAGCACGCCACTTGAGTGCTTTATTTTTATAGTATCCATCTCTCCAACCAGTAAGTAAGCGCTTCATCACTCCCAAGTCGATTAAATGTAAGGAATCTGCTACAGGAAAGCATGATATCATATCGATTGGAAGCTTCAATAGCAGCGAGTCCGTTTTGTGATGACATTCATCTTTTTGCTCACGAAAATGTTCATCTGTTCTAAGAGGATATTGTTTGTTTGGGTAGTAGTTCATGTGGCTTAAATGAGAATACTCTCCGACAATAGTACATTTTTGGCAACCGTGTTGAGAGTTGAAATTTGCCACTCCTGTAATATAGAGCAAAACGAAATGGTTAGTCAAATGAATAAAGGATTTTGCAGTCTTTCATTGAAATGTGGTAAGTAAACATAGCTTCAAAAAAATATGTATATTCTAACCGATCACTCAAAATTTGAAGTCTAGTTGAAGTTGTATATTACCTTTCACAAAGGACCTCGCAGGAGAATCGCATATAAAGCATTTTAGGGAAACATTGACCTTATTTTCTCCGATTTTTATTCCTTTTTGTAACACTTTTAAAAGATCTTCAACAAGTGGAGATACAAACTCGTTTAATTGACCTGGTTTCCCTTTTCCGTAATATACACCGATGATCATTGGCTTAACCTGAATTTCATTTATATTGAAAAGAATTGGCCAAAATTCATTTTTAGATGATTTGAATATTGGTAATCCATCAATATTGATATTTATCGAAATATCATGACTCGTTTTTGTACCATAGTAAACATCTTCCAAACATTTTTGCAATCCATAATGCCAATATTGACCCCCCATTATCTCATTAACAGTTAATTTTGTTGGAGTAGACAAAAATGTTCTCGGGTCTTTAGGGAGATTTCTAAATGGATTTTCATTTAAAATAGCTAAAAGATCTTTTAGGGCGATGTGTGTGATGTTATGCTGCAGGGCCCATTCTTTGAGTTTTCGATCTTGACTTTCGTAAAATTTAAGGCCGTGAAAGTCAAATGTATCGTGTTGGCTGTTAATGCTGCTATCATCGGACACATTAAGGATTTCTTCAGTTGAGTGATATTCATTTCCTGAATAATTATTATTGCCTGAATAATTATTATTCATTTCCTGAATAATTATTATTCATTTCCTGAATAATTATATAGGATTCCGTACCATTCAGTTTCCAGTAACTACTTTGGGACTTCGGATTTTTGTTTAGGTTTTCCTGTAAATATAAGAATCGCCATATATTCCCATGTTTTTCCAAAATTTTCACTCAGTAGTTTCAGAGATATGGGGAGAATGCGGGATTTGTTTATATTTTCATTAATATATTTAAACTATGGATTTTATAATGAAGAACAAAATATATGTGTATTCCTAACAATTCCCTTTCCATTGATACGTCACACGATGCAATTAATTATTATTTATTAAACTTGCTAATTTGTCCCACAAAATTGATCTCCTCAATCGATATTCTTTCATTTACGCTATACGTCCGTGACCGGGTCATTAAACTCTATATATGTACCGATTTTCAACTTTTTCGTCCAATAGATTCAGAGAATATAGACAGACGGACAGACAAACAGACATACAGACATGATAGTGATCGTGTAAGAATTCCGTTTTTAGGGTTCCGTAGCCAAATGGCAAAAACGGAACCCTTATAGATTCGTCATGTCTGTCTGTCTGTCTGCCTGTATGTCACAGCCACTTTTCTCCGAAACTATAAGAACTATACTGTTGAAACTTGGTAAGTAGATGTATTCTGTGAACCGCATTAAGATTTTCACACAAAAATAGAAAAAAAACTATAAATGTTATGGGTTCCCCATACTTAGAACTGAAATTCAAAAAAAATTTTTTCATCAAACCCATACGTGTGAGGTATCTATGGATAGGTCTTCAAAAATGATATTGAGGTTTCTAATATCATTTTTTTCTAAACTGAATAGTTTGCGCGAGAGACACTTCCAAAGTGGTAAAATGTGTCCCCCCCCCCCCCCCGTAACTTCTAAAATACGAGAATGATAAAACTAAAAAAAATATATGATGTACATTATCATGGAAACTTCCAACGAAAATTGGTTTGAACGAGATCTAGTAGGTAGTTTTTTTTTAATACGTCATCAATCGTAAACCACTTTTTCAACAGCAAAGTTAAGTTTGTCCCTCTATACAGTTCTCATTGAGGGACAAACTTATTTTATAATAATAAATTTGTAAGAGGTGCCTAAGTAAATAATAATTATAATTCGCGCGGGGCGTGGCTTGATCGGTAGCGGGTGCGGAGCGCGCGGGGGGTGCGCGGAGCTAATTTTTCGATATTAGAATAAAACTTAAGAGTTACAACAGTAATTTATTGTTTACAAATTATATTGCCGATATAATACAATGCGCCCACACTAAAATATCGATGGCCGCAAACATTGCATGAAGTTTGGACACTGCAATGGCCGCATACAATGCCCCACATAAAATATCGATCAAAGTTACAACGAACTATAAGAACCTTTATATTATGTTACTTGCTGCTACGGAACCCTTCATGGGCGAGTCCGACTCGCACTTGGCCGCTTTTTTTCCTATTTTGATGTACGGAACATAATATAATTATGATGTAAATAGTTACGATGGAATATGACATACCTAGGTTTTCTTTGTTGATTCTCTCAGTATTGTTTTTCACTTTCCGTTTAAAATGCCCACTGCTAACCATCTTGTGCCAGGACATCCTGTATATTCTGGTGGATACAGTTAGTTTACGCACACGCGAAGCCCACAAGGTTGCGAAGTGGTGTGACAAAAATACAAAAAGCATCAATAAAGCCCACAATGCGCTTTTGGGCTAGAAATGGTCTTGTTGAATGTCAAACGGTATATGAAATTACCATTTAGTCTTAGTCCAAGCAAAAAAGACTGGGACAGGTTAGCGAAAAAACCTATAAGCCCTGCGAAGGTTCTAAATTATGCTTAAGAGTTTTAGCAAAATGTGGTTCTGAATAGGCCATATTTAGGTTGCGTTTAAGACCAAATAGCCATGCTTTACAATGTGGAGTGCCAAAATAAAACCAAAGGAGAACCTTTTCAAAACCCGTAGCTCTCAGAACCTTTAAGGCAGATTAGTAAGCAAGCATAACGTTATATTAACCTCCTGTGGAGGCCCATTTACTCTTTCAAATAACCTTTTAGCCCTAGGAGCTGTTTGCATTGAAAACAACTAAAGTATGACCTGAGGTAAAACCCAAAACTAGAAAATGACCAATATAGGACCTAGAAGCATATATCAAAACCTCCGTCCCGAAAAAATGTTACTTGGGCCCAAGTAACATTTGAGGTTCTAAAAAGGTCTTGATCAGGTTCTAGAACCTTTCCAGGACAACGTGAGGTTCTGGGCGACTAGTTATGACAACGTTAAAATAACCTTATTATAACGTTCTGTAGCCTAAAAGGGCCCGACCTACAGAACCTCCGCATAACGTTCTGGCTTTAAGATCTCAGGAGCAAATAGCAAATACCAAAACCTAATTTTAACCTTCTCAGAACCTGTAAGGCCTTGCAACGGCTAATTCAGGACTAACATATAAGCCTTGAATTAGCCTGGATTTGGCATTGAAATAATCTTTTTAGTCAGGGTTAGGTTTTGAAAAAGCTCATAAGAGATTACGAAAATACAAATTTGGGCTTGGTTAAGCCAATTTAGTTTTGGTTTGGTTCTGAGTATAGTTACATGCGCTTTGTCCAACGATGAGATAACAAAATGAAGGATACCGATTTATTATTTCGTAGACAATTTGTTAGAGATAGGTAATAAATGATATGCTGATATTGCCTGTTGTGTTATGCCAGTTACATTGCGAGTGTTAGTTTATTGATGAAACAGACCACAATACCTCTATAAAATACACGGGCCCTCTAAATAACATTATTTAATATTATTTAGGTATTATAAACTATTGATGTTATTTTAAAATTATATGTAAAAAAAGGTGAAACGCTTTGAACTATTTTCCAACTACAAATGTGTCACACCGAAAGGTAATTCAATCCTTGTTTTAATAAAGAAATGCAATTATATTTGAAAGAAATTAGGCTTCGAAATACCTAAAAATGGCGGACTTTGTACGAGAACCTGATAGTTTGGGATTTAACTAATTTATGACAAACAAGCCCCGGCGCGAGACCTTTTGGACTTGAAAATGCTCAAAAGGAATTTCAATATGGTGAACGAAGAGTAACTGGTATATTTAAATGCTAAATCAGGGCCTTCCGGTAAGAGTTCGGCCTAATTAGTTTTTGGATATTCCAACTGGCCCTGTTTAATGGCACATTAGTTTGCGATAAGCCATATTGCTCAATCAAACAACTTCCTTAGGGCCATCAGTGTCAGTCGTCTTTCTGAGCGCATTCAAACCCGCTGCGGGCGTTAAAGTGTGAAAAGTGATTTGGTGAAGTGCTACAGGCTGTTCACTTACGAACGGATTTATTGCAAAACCGGGGATTTTTAAATAAATGATTGCTTAAATAAAACTAGTATTTTATTTCATTTATTTATTAAGGGTATGAAGCAAAGGTATGAATACAATATTATCGTTAGATACTACTCGAACCAACTTGCATTTTATGTCTATTAATTCAAATATATATTCTTCTGTCATTAGCTCTTCTTGGACTTTATAGATGTTTAATATAGATGATTTTATTGGTGTATAAAAAAATGATTCAGGCTGTTTTATTTTTTTACCACATATTAAAAAGCCACTGCAGTATTTTGCTACTGCAATAAAATGAACTATGTCATCATTTTTTGTCATAAAATAATTATTATGGTTCTTGCTACCGAGACAAAAGTCTTTTAGTATAAGCTTTTTGTATACAATAGTATTTTTGTCTTTAATAAAATCCTTAAGAAACGTATTATCAGTCATATCTTTTACAATGGGATAAGAAAGATACTCCCCATTTAACTTTGAGTTCATTTCCGATCTATGCTTTTCAACTAAACGCCTCGCTACCTGAGCCAAGGGATTTGAGCCAGTCCTTAACATGTTTTTAATTTCATAAAGCTTTGATTCAAATGGGTAGGCATTAAATTTATTTAGATTGCCAAACATCTTTACGTCGTCAACTAGGTGAGTTAGATTATGGACATTACTGGTTATGTAATGTTCCCCGTATATTTTGCTATATAAATCTACAAAATGATTTAACATTTTTTCGGCGACATGAAGATATATGTTGTAAAATTCCGCTGAACATATAGTAATTGCACAAAATAAGCAAAGGAAATGCTCGTACACCTCAGGGGAAAGAATATTTTTTAAAATGACAATTCCATAATACAACAAGAAGTGTTTGTACTCTAATCCCTTCCAGTGACTTAAACAGTCCAAGCCTCTTACAGCTCGATGCAGTTCTTTGGGTAGCTTTATTTGTAATAACTGTTCTGTAATATTTGCAGTTGTACTAGCACGCCACTTGAGTGCTTTATTTTTATAGTATCCATCTCTCCAACCAGTAAGTAAGCGCTTCATCACTCCCAAGTCGATTAAATGTAAGGAATCTGCTACAGGAAAGCATGATATCATATCGATTGGAAGCTTCAATAGCAGCGAGTCCGTTTTGTGATGACATTCATCTTTTTGCTCACGAAAATGTTCATCTGTTCTAAGAGGATATTGTTTGTTTGGGTAGTAGTTCATGTGGCTTAAATGAGAATACTCTCCGACAATAGTACATTTTTGGCAACCGTGTTGAGAGTTGAAATTTGCCACTCCTGTAATATAGAGCAAAACGAAATGGTTAGTCAAATGAATAAAGGATTTTGCAGTCTTTCATTGAAATGTGGTAAGTAAACATAGCTTCAAAAAAATATGTATATTCTAACCGATCACTCAAAATTTGAAGTCTAGTTGAAGTTGTATATTACCTTTCACAAAGGACCTCGCAGGAGAATCGCATATAAAGCATTTTAGGGAAACATTGACCTTATTTTCTCCGATTTTTATTCCTTTTTGTAACACTTTTAAAAGATCTTCAACAAGTGGAGATACAAACTCGTTTAATTGACCTGGTTTCCCTTTTCCGTAATATACACCGATGATCATTGGCTTAACCTGAATTTCATTTATATTGAAAAGAATTGGCCAAAATTCATTTTTAGATGATTTGAATATTGGTAATCCATCAATATTGATATTTATCGAAATATCATGACTCGTTTTTGTACCATAGTAAACATCTTCCAAACATTTTTGCAATCCATAATGCCAATATTGACCCCCCATTATCTCATTAACAGTTAATTTTGTTGGAGTAGACAAAAATGTTCTCGGGTCTTTAGGGAGATTTCTAAATGGATTTTCATTTAAAATAGCTAAAAGATCTTTTAGGGCGATGTGTGTGATGTTATGCTGCAGGGCCCATTCTTTGAGTTTTCGATCTTGACTTTCGTAAAATTTAAGGCCGTGAAAGTCAAATGTATCGTGTTGGCTGTTAATGCTGCTATCATCGGACACATTAAGGATTTCTTCAGTTGAGTGATATTCATTTCCTGAATAATTATTATTGCCTGAATAATTATTATTCATTTCCTGAATAATTATTATTCATTTCCTGAATAATTATATAGGATTCCGTACCATTCAGTTTCCAGTAACTACTTTGGGACTTCGGATTTTTGTTTAGGTTTTCCTGTAAATATAAGAATCGCCATATATTCCCATGTTTTTCCAAAATTTTCACTCAGTAGTTTCAGAGATATGGGGAGAATGCGGGATTTGTTTATATTTTCATTAATATATTTAAACTATGGATTTTATAATGAAGAACAAAATATATGTGTATTCCTAACAATTCCCTTTCCATTGATACGTCACACGATGCAATTAATTATTATTTATTAAACTTGCTAATTTGTCCCACAAAATTGATCTCCTCAATCGATATTCTTTCATTTACGCTATACGTCCGTGACCGGGTCATTAAACTCTATATATGTACCGATTTTCAACTTTTTCGTCCAATAGATTCAGAGAATATAGACAGACGGACAGACAAACAGACATACAGACATGATAGTGATCGTGTAAGAATTCCGTTTTTAGGGTTCCGTAGCCAAATGGCAAAAACGGAACCCTTATAGATTCGTCATGTCTGTCTGTCTGTCTGCCTGTATGTCACAGCCACTTTTCTCCGAAACTATAAGAACTATACTGTTGAAACTTGGTAAGTAGATGTATTCTGTGAACCGCATTAAGATTTTCACACAAAAATAGAAAAAAAACTATAAATGTTATGGGTTCCCCATACTTAGAACTGAAATTCAAAAAAAATTTTTTCATCAAACCCATACGTGTGAGGTATCTATGGATAGGTCTTCAAAAATGATATTGAGGTTTCTAATATCATTTTTTTCTAAACTGAATAGTTTGCGCGAGAGACACTTCCAAAGTGGTAAAATGTGTCCCCCCCCCCCCCCCCCGTAACTTCTAAAATACGAGAATGATAAAACTAAAAAAAATATATGATGTACATTATCATGGAAACTTCCAACGAAAATTGGTTTGAACGAGATCTAGTAGGTAGTTTTTTTTTAATACGTCATCAATCGTAAACCACTTTTTCAACAGCAAAGTTAAGTTTGTCCCTCTATACAGTTCTCATTGAGGGACAAACTTATTTTATAATAATAAATTTGTAAGAGGTGCCTAAGTAAATAATAATTATAATTCGCGCGGGGCGTGGCTTGATCGGTAGCGGGTGCGGAGCGCGCGGGGGGTGCGCGGAGCTAATTTTTCGATATTAGAATAAAACTTAAGAGTTACAACAGTAATTTATTGTTTACAAATTATATTGCCGATATAATACAATGCGCCCACACTAAAATATCGATGGCCGCAAACATTGCATGAAGTTTGGACACTGCAATGGCCGCATACAATGCCCCACATAAAATATCGATCAAAGTTACAACGAACTATAAGAACCTTTATATTATGTTACTTGCTGCTACGGAACCCTTCATGGGCGAGTCCGACTCGCACTTGGCCGCTTTTTTTCCTATTTTGATGTACGGAACATAATATAATTATGATGTAAATAGTTACGATGGAATATGACATACCTAGGTTTTCTTTGTTGATTCTCTCAGTATTGTTTTTCACTTTCCGTTTAAAATGCCCACTGCTAACCATCTTGTGCCAGGACATCCTGTATATTCTGGTGGATACAGTTAGTTTACGCACACGCGAAGCCCACAAGGTTGCGAAGTGGTGTGACAAAAATACAAAAAGCATCAATAAAGCCCACAATGCGCTTTTGGGCTAGAAATGGTCTTGTTGAATGTCAAACGGTATATGAAATTACCATTTAGTCTTAGTCCAAGCAAAAAAGACTGGGACAGGTTAGCGAAAAAACCTATAAGCCCTGCGAAGGTTCTAAATTATGCTTAAGAGTTTTAGCAAAATGTGGTTCTGAATAGGCCATATTTAGGTTGCGTTTAAGACCAAATAGCCATGCTTTACAATGTGGAGTGCCAAAATAAAACCAAAGGAGAACCTTTTCAAAACCCGTAGCTCTCAGAACCTTTAAGGCAGATTAGTAAGCAAGCATAACGTTATATTAACCTCCTGTGGAGGCCCATTTACTCTTTCAAATAACCTTTTAGCCCTAGGAGCTGTTTGCATTGAAAACAACTAAAGTATGACCTGAGGTAAAACCCAAAACTAGAAAATGACCAATATAGGACCTAGAAGCATATATCAAAACCTCCGTCCCGAAAAAATGTTACTTGGGATGTTCCTCATGCTGGTACCAACTATAGGCAAAATGCATTTCTGTGGTGAACAAGTGACAATTTCAATGACATGATTAAACGCTTTGACTTTGATCTATT
This sequence comes from Micropterix aruncella, assembly GCA_944548615.1. Lineage (NCBI taxonomy): Eukaryota > Metazoa > Arthropoda > Insecta > Lepidoptera > Micropterigidae > Micropterix > Micropterix aruncella. The sequence continues at coordinate 35,955,823 of OX155957.1, read as the reverse complement.
CTGTACGAGTGTTAACTCAGCTAGGCAGCGGCTGAACAGTGAATTTTTTAGCATTAATTGTTGAATAATTTTTGATGCATTCTTAATCGATAGCTTTAATTGAAAGATCACATATGTTTCTACAACGTTATTTAAACGTGAAAACCTTTAATTGGCTCTCTGCTATGTTACTCCGGCATTGTTAAATTATAATTAGCTATTGGTTTTCCTGAAAATAAATAAATAAATAAATAAATAAATATCATACTAATCATTAAGACATTTTATTTTACTTTTAGACAATCGTCACTTTTATTTGTTATTTTTGACATTACATTTATTAATTTTATACTAAAAAAACTTATTTTTATCGGTATTTTAAAGATTTATGTAATTACTCTGTGTTTTTTATCTGGTACACAAACTGGTGAGACTCGAATTAATTCTACCTTCTACTAATACCCTTCCGGTATTCTTCTGAGAGCTTGTATAATGAATCTAAAGTCCTTGACGTTCTTCAAATATACGCTAAGGTAGTCCTACTCTACTACTATAATCATGACAATTATCATCTATATTCAACACACTATAAAGGCACACGAGTAACAACAACCAGACAGCACTTAATCCAAAAAAAGAGAACAAGTTTTGCACAAAAACACTTCTCTTACATTGCTCCTCGACTGTTCAACAAAATGAATAGTGTTTTTCCTGCAGGACTGAAATCTAGGAATAGTCACGGCGTAAAGAAAAACCTAACTAAGTCACTTTTGACTATGGGTCGACAAGAAACGGAGACATTAATAACATATATATTAAAATAGAGCACGATTTGTGAGATATTTTAGTATTATTTTATATTTATCTATAAAGTATATATTTATTTATGTATGAATATATATATTTATATGTATATACCCAAATTAATTATTATTACGCTTTCTTATTTTGGAGACATATCTATCTTCTCAAATGTAACATAATAATATACAAAGATGTATTACAGCAAGTTACAAAAACCACTATACCTTTTTTTATATTAAGCCTACCTTAGTATAGGCGAGGCCTAGTTAGGATGGCTTTGAATTTTAAAAATACATGTAATATTATAGATAAATAAAGAATTTTGAATTTGAATTTGAATACTAATAGTACCTTCTTTATTCTTACTAGTAACCTTTTATGTTTTGATTATTAATTAAATAGAAGAATTAGATCATTAATGAAGAATTCAATCATATCACGGCCAAATGTAAATGTAATACAACTGTCTATACAACTATGTATTAGTTTTTCGGACCATAAATTATTTGATTTGATTGATTTGATTTGAGAACACTAATACAATCATATATCATACTAGAATATCAAGATTTCCATTTCTTAGTTTCTATATAAAATAACTGTTCAAACTGGTTAAAATTCGAAACGCGAGCACCATTTTATTTTATTTACAGATTTATCATAGTTTTAATAACGTAACTTTCTTCAATCGCTAGTATTTTGCCGGTATTTTAAGACAGGTAGCAACCACCAGATAGTCGATTTCATATTCCAATAGCTTTTCACAAATTTACAAAACGATCACAAACAAATTTATTGAAATTTGGACAGGACAACGTCTGTCGGGTCAGGTAGTTAATAAAAAAAATCTATTGTAGTAGCGGCGTTTTGGAATGGAGAAAGAACTGTCAATCGTGGTTTATTTATTTTCAAATATTCTACCTAAGAAAGATGCTATGTAGGGTTATTATTATTTCTGTTTAATCTTTCGTTTAAACAATCGTTGTAAATATATTGCGTATTTTTTTTATCTCTACTTAATATTACTTTATAAGTAATCTCTAATAATATATATATTTTTTAATATTTCAGCTTGCAATCTAAAATAAATTGTAAATAGCATATCTAGGTACAGGTGTAATACTAGTTAGATCTGTGACGTGTCTCGGGTGCATGGGATTGGGATGAATCAATGCGTCGCTTTATTTTATTTTAAAATAATATTTTTCCCTTGTTTTAATCGTAGATAAGATATGTGCTATGAAATAAATAAATAAAATAAATAAATAAGTGTTATGTAATAAAATTACTGCATCAGAAGTTATAATAATAGAAAATAAGCTCAAAACGATCTGTAAGCGAGGTTTAAATAATAGACAACATTTTACCAAAATAAAACCGGCTCTATTTTTTTGTAAGTGCAGCAGCCATGCCATGGTGGAAGTTAGAACGGGCTATCATAATTATGGCAATTCGCCAGATACAACACTGCTTTTACAGATTGCATACTGCCCAGGGTTCGCCCTAGTATATTCTTTCGTTCAATGCGCTAAACCATTAGATAACCAGCCGTTGGGTTCCTGAAGGTTCCGTGCAGATTAGGTGGTATTGGCCAAACATATATGTCATCTAGCCTGCCCAACTCTCGGTTCAACTCCTGCCTGGTATCCTCCTCGAAGAGTGGCTTGCCCTGTCAGGGCCGCTGGGAGCTCCTGCCACGGTTGTAATCCTGCAGTCGGCGGTTGGGATCAGAAGATCGCGGATTCAAGGGAATGGTGCGCCATCCGGTTTGCTTGGTGTTGAATGCTCAGCTGGCAAATAACAAGAGGGGTCTGAAGACGTGCGTTTCCTTTGAGAGCGGAGGATAGTCTGTTTACAACCAGACTCGATCTGTCTGTATCCAACCATTGAAACGATCCGTCGGCCACCCGATCCCGAGTGACCATGGCGGGCAAAAAGAGTCGCGGTCCGCAAAATATTCAAATTGAATAACCGCAGAGGCCGAGCAAGCGACCTCGTACCCATGACTAGACCGGAGGACGGAGAAATCCGCATCGCCCTTAGCACGCCATGGTTGCTCGGGATCGGGTGGCTGACTGAGCGATTTAAGTATTGAAGACGTCAGGTCGACAACTACCCTCCGCTGTCATCGGAAACATACGTCTCCAGACTGCTTGGTTATTTGCCGGCTGGGCATTCAACACATAGCAAACCGGATGGTGCACCAACCGCCCAAATCCGATCGAGGTATTCCCCCGAATCCACGATCTTCTCATCCCAACCGCCTTCGACTGCAGGATTACAGCCGTGGCAGAAGCTCACATCGGCCCTGATAGGGCAAGCCCCTCTTCGAGGAGGCTACCAGATGGGAATTAAACCGTGAGTTCGGCAGGCCAGATGACATAGAATTCTGGCCAACACCACCCAAGCTGCACGGAACAATTAGGAACTGGCACGAAAGGCATACACCACTAAAGGATGCAATATGAGAAGAAAAATAAAATAAGTGAAAGTTTTTAATAAAAAGAAAAAGGAAAGTAGCTCTGTTCAAAGACGCGCAAGATGCTATCAAACATAATCTACTGCATATGTCGATATTTTCCCATTGATTTTTCAAGCGATTTTCTAGCTGTGATTACTTGCATATTATATCTTTGCAATCAGAAAGCTGTAACGATACTATAATTGAATGAGTATTCTGCTTTATGGTTCAATGCCGCAGCTGAGAGATTGTTACTCTTTGGCGAGATCACGCGATTGGTTAGGAAAATATGTAACTACCATATTTATTTTTTAAGAATTAATTTATATATCACGTTGAATTTGGCTACAAAAATAAGAGTAACCGAATGGCAAAGCTTAACCTCATGCCTATTTGATCCATCCACCCAACCGGGATAAACCCTTTCTAAAGTGGATAGTGCTCTAATCGTACCTGAGCGGTGCCGCCGCGGCGTCCTAAATACAAAAATCCATGGTATGTCACACGTTGCGTTTCAGCGTCGCACCGCACGAAAACCGCCGGGGATATGCGCCGGAGCGGCACCGCTCAGTTGTCAAGTGCAGTCGAAGGAGGGCACATGCTTGCCTGTTTCATTTGTTTTCACGTATTTTTGTTAATTTTTCATCGAAGTGTTTAAAATAAGTACTAACGAAGAAGATATTGGAATTGACTACCTCATTTCCCTAGTTCTACGTACAATTAACTACAACACTATTCGCTCACTGCGGCGTCGATCTTTATACTATAATATCTAGCATAGAGTGTATTGACTTACGCTTTTGGCTAATCATCTACTTTATTAATTTAATTTCATAAAAACATACTTCAAAATATTATAATAACTAACTGCGCCTCGCGGTTTTAACCGCTTGCTGATGGAAAATTGTGATAATGATGATAGAAAACTATATATCCTTATAAATTATAGCCTATGTGTTATTCTGATGTGTAAGCTATATTATTGTACAGTTTCATCAAAATCCATTCAGTAGTTTTTGCGTGAAAGAGTAACATACATTCTTACAAACTTTCGCGTTTATAATAGTAGTTTTATCAAGTTATAATTCCTAAAATTTGATGTTTGATTAGTCTGTCGTTATTGGATAACCATTTCTTTACTTTAATTTTAAATACGCTAAATTAATTTTTATATCCAAATTGATCAAGTTGTAAAATCACGGCGTATTGAGAAGTAATGTCTTTGTCCAAATGTTGTTTCATCCTGGGAAGTACTTGTCTCGTTGGTCTTCGGTTCTGATATATACTGAAATTTGCCATTTTATTGACTATTATCATATTATTATTATTATTATAAATTGTCTCCGATAATCAATTGTATTTCGTATTTGTAAAACCATTTAATTTTATATGTGATGACGACAATTTCATGACAACTCAAACTGAAGTTTTAAGTAACTAATACGACTACTATCCAGTATGTGGTGAGTATATTAAGAAATATTTAGTGACGAAATTTAAAGTAATTTTAATCATTAAGCGGCTATCAAAAGTATTGTGTCTAAACAAATATGTAAAAGTTTTGAAGACAATAAACGTGATTCGATTTGATTAGAATTGTTGTCCAAATACAGCTTAAAGAGGGAAGTTTTAGAAAAATAAGGGGGATGATTTAAAAAAAAAAATATACATACATACTTTGATAATCTATATTTATATAGGCATTTCAAACGTTTCGATTTCAACTATTTAAATTTGACATTTCAAATGTTTAAGGTTCGCCAATTCGAGTATTTGAATATCACATGTTCTGGAAGTCTTTGTTGACGGTGGCTCTTATAATGCAAATCATCGCAGTTTGCGCGTGCGGCTGAAATTCAAACTCGCCGCCCGTAATGGCTCGTCCACACGCGCCTAATTAAAACGTTCCGGTCTAAAAAAAGATTAAAATTAATTGAATGTGGTCGGATGAACCGACCGAACTCGTTCCCCGTTGCATTGCCTAGCGATTCCTTCAATTTTCAGTCGTGCATCTTGATAACGCGGGTCGAATCTAGGCTTCTGATTCTGATTCTCATCTCGAGCAAAAACTATTTAGGTCGTAGCGCCAAATAGAGTCAACACTTCACTGAAGAATGGTCGACGACCTACACAACGACGAACCCGCCACCCTAGGAAGGTATAACTACATTGATCGTTCTCTCAACCTGGAGTGAACGATGAGATTTTGGGATAATACTGTCTACCGTCTAGCTACACCAATACGCCCGCAGAGATCAACGGCTTACCGCGAGGCACTGGAAAGATAACACAGCGGGCCAGCCTCGCGCCCTGATTAACAAAGAGGGAACTACCGTCGAAGAGGGTCGAACCCGGAAAGGACTCTATTTCCCATTCAACGGCAGGTGGATCAGTTCCCCTGGGGCTAGTCTTTGGGCGTCAGCCAATACAATACAATCAACTACTCCAGTAGATAAGCATTCCTACATTTGGATGCGACACAAAATTAAATGCTCAAAATTTAATTATTAAATACATAACTATCATGATAGTAGCTGTAATATTATATTCATTATTACCTACATACTCGACTGACTACAATCGACTGTGCACTCCGGAGAATAACTACAGGAGTCTGGAAACGATCTTATTCATTTCCTAAGCAGCAGAGGTGTATGTTCACCTAATGTCACCAACTCGTGAAACGACCCGTTGGCTATCCGATTCCGAGTGAACAGGAGGGCAAAGGAAGCCACAGTCCGCGACAAATTTTACTTATTTACCTTTGCCATCAGGTAGAGACTGCGCAAGCGACTTCGGACCCATGACCAGATGGGAGGACGGAGAAATCTGGTTAAATCTGATAGGGTTAATTTCCCAGCGCTCCGCGTTGAACTCTCGCGGTCAAGTTGGCGTAGCTAGCCGGTGGACTGTTTCGTCGTAAAGTCGAGAGCGTAGACGTTCACTCCAGGTTGAAAGAACGATCAATACCATTATAACTTCCTGGGGTGATAACTCCAAGCTGTTCAATCATGCAGATGCGCAGTATTCGGGTTGTTGAATAGCAATGGATCAAAAAGGATACTGTTAGCGTTTGGACATCGGCACAGGACATAGACCCAGCGAGTTGGGTAATTATTAATAATGTATTAATAGTTATTGTTAAACGTTATGTAAGGCGTCACCTAACTAACACAATTGGACTATTCAGAAGCAGAACAAATCAATGTAATCAGTCAACGTCTCCAAAACTACAGCGCTGAGATTACACAGAGCACTGGCACTCAAATGTTATCTATATCAATGGACAGGATATGGAAGAAATATATCCAAATTCTGCTTCATCGGGAATATCGGTGGAGCGGAAGCAGCTATCTTTTATCCCTTATTATTAAAGCTAAAGCCTAGAAAAGTGAAACTGATACACCCTCCAAATATTCATTGGCACGTTTGTTCAACGAATAACACGTATCGATAGCCGGATAACATACACTCAGAAAAATGTAACACTGTAATACACGGAAATACGCATGTTTCAAAAGGGATTACGTATAGGTATAACATGTACTGTATTCCGTACGTATTTATCAACATGACGCGTAACGGCGTAGGTACCATGTCACGGGTATAATAATTACACTGCACATTCATAACGGCACACAACGAGATCTTTCTTTTACCATGACAGCATGTTATTACATACGTAAGGCTATAGTCCGTTACAAGAATCGTGTTGGCTACATTATACCGTTATTTTCGTATTACCCGTACGGAGCATGGTGAAATATTTAAACGAGTAATGGAGTTTCAACAAAATTCCTTGCGATTCAACTAACTTACGATTAAAACATCATTATTCTGTATAAAACCGTTATAACAAAACGATATTGTAGGAATAAATCAAATATTTTTCTCAGTGTCTCAAACATCGACCTACAAAACAGCACAAACCAAGAGCTCATTAATCTACGTAGGTTTGATCGACTATTCTGATCTGTTAGCATTTATTATGTCGGATAATCGATTGCTCAATGCCATAGAGCGTTATGTTCTTCTGAGCAACCCTTCTGCGCCGGCGACATGCAGGTGGCCCTGATGTCATTGTGCGGCGAAACTAATAGCATTTATAAGTGTTTTTTTTATGAAAGTGACGTCTATTGTGATAAATATTGTAATAATAATGTATTTATTTGTTCTGTTTAGATCATTTTACGACATTTTATATAAATTTTATTTATATAAAATGTCGCTTTTTCGGTATTTTTAAATATAATTAGTATAATTTATACCAATTAACTAATTTATTTCCATTAGATTTTTTCATTTTTCTTTAGTTTCTCTATCTAGGAACCCATGAACAAATCATGACCATACATGGAATCTACCTTTTAAGTACGGGCTGCGGCTTAAATATGTAGATTCTGCAATGAAAACAATTTAACTCTATTTTGTCAAATGTTATACATATTGTAAACTTTATTATTATTATATAGTAATAAATATAGTAATGTAATGTAATGGCGATTAATGTAAGCGATTGTATATGCTATAATTCTATTGTTTACGGCTGTATGACAATATAAGACTGATACTAGATATAATTTGAGTAATTAGTAAATATATACTTAAATAACTTTAGGTATTTAGGTATATATTTATTCGTATCATTTAGGATATGAATATGAGTTAGATAGTTCTACAGAATCTTTGGTATACTAGTATTTGTGAAAACGCAGAATCTAAAGTAAAACGATATAGGTGCTCTTAATTTTATGCAGGGATGTAGCGTCGAAAGGGCAGACGATCAAATCTGCATTGCTTTAATTCTGAATTCCTTTAGAAAACGAAAGCCCACGATTTCTTACGACTCTCACTTTTCCACGAATTCCGTCTAAAACAGTTACCTCATTAGTTAGTATTCAATCAATCAAATTATGCTCTACATATTTAGAACCAAAAGACAATGACCAAAAATGTATGACGCTTGGTCCAAATGTCCACCACTAACAAGCATGTAACGAAAACTGTCGATCGAATGCAATAACAAGAAACACACTTACAGACATGTTACACGCATACATACATATAACACGTCATAGTAGGGTTGGTTGTAAGAGATTGTCATATGACCATATGACATTTTCTCATTGTGACATTTTCATAATAAAGAGTATAAACAAACAAACAAACAAATAGTCCACTAAATATCGATTAATTTGGATCAGACCGCAGTCAAAAATATATTGTCAGTAAAAAGTTATGACTAAATAAAAAATCATGTTTTTGTACCTTTCTGTGCGAAAAATAATCAAAATCATATCATCAAACGCTCATTTTGAATTAAGCTGCGTGTATATGTGTTTGTGTCTAAGGATGTGAAAGAGAGGGTGTGTGTGTGTTGTGTCGCTTCCTGCCTCGTGTAAGGTTTTCGCTGTAGTCTATTTTGCTCCCTTGTCATATAAATAAAGGACGAGGAAAAGAAAAACCATAATGATCATGCTTTACCTTAAGGAAATCCCTCTATATAAGCAATAAACTGGCACTATGCACCTGAGCATTTATTAAAAAAAAGAACGAGATTGTACACAGAGGGTCCATCATACATTATCTGTTGAATATTAATACCGAATAATAATTACTTTCTCCCACTCGTATCACGGTTTAAAACACGCCGAAATAATAGAAAGTACTCGGAGGGAGGGGGGCATTTAACACAAACGAATAAATAAAGAAGAAAGGCCCACGAAACCTGCTCAAGTATGCTCGGTAACAGCTGTTAAAATGGACAAAGAATAAAGGTAGGTAGTTAGGAGTTAGTTTTAATTTAATATTTAAATTTCGCTGTCTCGTAAATGCGTAGTTGATAATAGGAAAAGGCCAGGCATACGTAATTAATATACTAAAATCGCAAAACCAAATATTTATTTTTGTTTGAGCCCTAAAATTAGGTATCATAGCGGAACTTAAAACGGGCCATCATAATTGAATGAGTATACAATTTTTCGTGACTGTGCTGTTGATCGTTGAGGAGTCCCCTCGTCGGGAGCCAACCCTGGGCTCAGCAGCCATGTCATGATGCAACTTATAACGGGCTATCATAATTGAATGTGTATACAAAATTTCGTGACTGTGCTGTTGACCGTGGAGGAAGTCCCCTCGCTGGGAGCCAATCATGGGCTCAGCAGTCATGTGATGATGAAACTTACAACGGGCTCTTTAAATTGAAGGCGTATACAAAATTGTGTGTCTGTGCTGTGGACGTTGAGGAGTTACCTCCTCGGGAGCCAATCGTGGGTGCAGAATCAGGTCATGTTCACCATAAAAATTCATTGTCATCGGAACTTCACCTAAATTTAAAATTTCACCTTTATAGGATAAGAGGAAGTGGTCCTAATTCTGCTTGCGAGATTTGACCTAAACAAACATACTGACAAACATTGCTAGGTAAATAAAAGCTTGTAATAATAAAACTCTTTATTTGTTGAATCGAACCGGTGAGCTTATTGCGTTGAAGCAATATCTCACAGCTAACCTTAACCCAATGGGAAAATATGTTTTGCAGTACAAATAATATAAAACGTTAAAAGGCAGCTGGTATCTAATGCATCTGAAATTAAAATCCAGCAGAAAATGAAAAATAAATTTTAAAATGTGAAAAGAAATAAACCTATAATTTATTTATTTATTTATTTATTTCAAACATACTTATAAAACACAAAAAAAATGGCCATACCAAGTAATGTTGCGAAGAAACAACGGCCCACATTCACATTACCATGCTCAGCGCATACCCAACTAGGCCAAATATAGCCTGTATCTGGGCATACGACTTATTTTCTGACTTAGGTCGAGAAGCCTAACTGACGTAGATACTCATACAGATACATATACACATACACATACATATCTTAGTTCGCAGAAATCTAGCCGATTTCGAAGTGAATGGTGTGCATCATCACTATCCAACAAGATCCCGTAGCATGCTACGTTCGGTAAGTCATGCATTATCCAAGTCGGAGAGGCTAGCCTATATCGCCGGCCCAGCGGTTTACAACAAACTCGGCGAGCACATTAGGCAGGCGCAATCTCTTGACGTATTTAAGAGACGCCTTAAGAGGTACCTCACAGATAAGGCGTTTTACTCACTGGAGGAATATTACTCCAGTGAAGTCCAAAATGCTTTATTGGCTAAAGTGTTTATTAATTTCTTTGCATTTTGTCGTGTATTTCCTCTTTTTACATTATTCTTGTATTTTTTTTGTTTATTGTTATTTTTTCTTTACGATAAAAAAATGTTTGTTTGCTAATATGTATGGATGTTTGCCAATCTGTATCTGACTTGTATACCAGTATACTAATAAAATGAATATGAATATGAATATGAATATACATACATACACAAATATATAAATATAGCGATCTAGATATATTATAGTATTATTCTTTTGCATTATATTACAATATATTACATTTTGTTAAATATATTATATCATACATTACATTACATTTTCTTCGTGTCCAATTGACGGCTAAAGACCGCTCTTGGATGTGTCAAAATAACTGGGTTATGTAGTAAGTTTCGTTACTACTCTTTACTGAACATACATAGGTAGTCAAGAATTAACTACTAGATTGTCAAACTATAAATATAAATAATCAAAATAGAAGCTTAATATTTGAAGTAGTTAGTAATTCGAAAAGATACGTAGTAAAATTATTTATCATAATATTCAAATTGTCAGTACAATGTTAAATGATCATATTAAATCTACGTTATGCATTTTAAACTAAAAGTACACATATAAGACCATATACAACAATCAGACAATAAGGCTCTACTTTTTTAAGTAATTTAAATGGGCACAATATTTGAAAAATCATGGCCTTCAAATTCGGCCAAATTATAGAAAGAGTGGCCTATCAGCATCTCCTTGCTCTTTTTTTTTAATTTTATGTCCTCCAGCTGTTTAAATTTTGTAGGGAGTAGATTATAGAATTTAATGCTAAGGTACAAGTAGCTTTTCTGTACTTTTGCCAGTCGTATTCGGGGTACGCATAAAAGGGAGCTACCGCGGGTATGATGCGAGTGTATGATGCGATTGCGGGTCTGTAATTATTGGTGTTTCTGTTAGGTGCTGTCTAGCATACATTAAACACTGGTATATGAACGCCGAATACATAGTCTTTACCCTTGCCTTGATGAAATATTCTTTGCATGAGGTCCTAGTCGTTACCTGATACATGCTGCGCAGTGCTCTCTTTTGCAAAAGAAAGATTCTATTACTGGTTGCAGCATTTCCCCAAAATAGTAGTCCGTAAGTCATTAATGAGTTAAAATACGCAAAGTATACTGATTTGGCTGCCGCAAAACCACAAAGACTTCTGATTTTTTTAATAGAGTATATCGAGCTACATAGCTTACTAGCATATTATATAGTATAATAGTAAAGTTATGCAGAAATATATATTTTTTAAGATATGGCTTGCAGAAGTTCATTCTCTGTCCTTAAACGACCTATTTCGTGAAGAAGCCATTTTTAATTAAAAAAAAATCTATTTCGTTTATTTAGTCATCAAGACGGTTGAATATTTTCGGTGCTATATAGTTGAATTTTCTTTGGTCAAATGAAGAATTAACTCGGGGAACGGCATACCCTACTAGTTTTCTACTAGGCATGCTGGGCTATAACTCCCTTAAGTTGCGTAGAGAAATGCTCGCCATGGCCTACGTTTTCAAGCTGATCCGGGGAGAGTTGATAATCCTAGCATGCTAGCGAAGGTTTGTCTCTTTGTTCCGGACAATTATAATCGTGCTCGCACTCATAATCTATTTGCGGAGCCGTCCTTGCGCTCCAACCTAAGTCGATAAAGTCTGCTTACCAGAGCTTTGCGTCACATAAATGCGCTATGTTCGACAGCGTCAGACTTAGATATTTTTACAGCGAGCCCGCATCTCTTCAATGTGTGGGCATTGCGCTACTTGTTATGTCAGAATAAAATAAATTGTTTTCACCCTTTATGTACCGTATTTTTATTTTTATTTTATTTTATTTTATTTGGTTAACAAACATCGTTTATACATAACAAATACAAAATATAACAATAAAACTATGACTAATTATATGTTAACACTATCTATCTATAATGTGTACAGTACATATCTCCGTTATTATATCTTATTTATACATACATTTTTTAGCAAATTTAATATTATTGAAATAGAAAAAGAACAAAAAACAAATGAAAATGAAATTTTACATTGAGATTATAAACAATATTAATTATTGTGTACCAAAGATACATTAAAAAAAACAAAAAATTACAAAAAAGCTATTCATGTAAACTGTTCAAGCGATTAATAGTCATTATATGAAATACGAGGGACAAAGGACTGATAGGATTTTTCAATGGTTTCCTTAAAGTGACTTTTAACTGATGAAAAAATATCAATCCCGAACCTATCGTTATACGTTGTCATAGCTCTGTTTATTAAGGAATGTTTCGTGTAATTATAGTTATATCTCTTTATATAAAACAGATTCCGGTTCCGAGTAATGCCAGGAGGAGCCAGAATGGATATCTTTATTATTAATATTAATGCCTCTATTTGTATTTAATGCTTATTTAAACATGTTGTGTATGTACATGTAAGAATTCTATTAGTTTTTATATTTATGTGTATATTGCATATCAACGGATTGGTATAGTAAACTGTTAAGTTGATTTGCTAATGAAATAAATAAATAATTCAGACCTGCAGATGCTTTTGTAGTTCGGTGTTGCTGGCTTCGTGGTCGTTTATCTGAGGTTCGATGGAAAAACATAATGACGCGGGGAAGGGGGAGGGGAGGGGACGAGAGACATTTATGAAGCGTGGTAAAGTATTTTTGAAACTGCGTTTGAAGCAATACAAACTCGGTGCTGTTCTTACATGTGTGGGAAATTGAATGTTATTGCACAAAAAAATACTCGAATTTAAAACGTATCCTAGAATTATTTTGAAATAAATTCATTTTCGGTGCCATGTATTATTGATGAAGTTCTATTTCTTGTATATCCGCTGCTGTCGGAATATTTTCTTAATGTCAATGGTGATGTGGCCGCAAAACGGCTGGGTCGGCTGACGTTTGTGGGCCGACTGAAAAAGCCGTCTGATATTGAAATTGAGCGTTTCGGCATAGGTGTGTGACTGCGGGTAATTGTGCGTGCCGGGTGTTTGACAGCTGCAAGTGGTCGGCAACAATCGGCTTAGCGCGCCGCAAAGTGGGCCACACACAGCCAAAGCGTCAGCGCCATCGCCAACCCAACCGCGTCTCAGTGACGCGGCCAGGGCCGAATCGTAAACCTTGAAAACTTGGGTTGTCGACTACAGCGGGCGAGCCCATCACCTCAGGAAGTTTTAACGATTAGTCGTTCTATCTCCTTGGAGTGAGCGCAGAAGACTTGAGGACAAAACAGTCCACCGTCAAGCTCCGCCACATGCCCGTAAGAGGCCAACGCCTTAACCGCCAGATAGGCAGGAATGTTACCCAGCGGGCCAACACAGCGTCCTTTGCCCGGCAGTTTACCCAGGGTCGGATGGCCGATGGTCATTTCAAGAGCAGTCGCCGTAAGGTCCGCAACCACCCCCGCTCTCAGGAAACAATACTGCTTCCAGACTCCTCCGACTGTTAGTCAGAGTGCACAGTCGATTGGCTTAAGTCGCACGGTGCGCAGACCGTTCAGGAGCGCCAGAAGGTTGATTCCTAGAGGAAACTGACCATAAGGCCAGAGTCCTACCCAGGCTCGCACTTCATGCGTGGAGGCCGTCGGATAGGTGTTGACCCGTGAGTGTGACCATCCCTGAACAGAATGGGTCTTCGTGGCCAACTTTAAACGGGTAAATACTTTTTCATACAAAACGTCGATATAAATTGAGGAGCAATTTCTCTAAATCATAGTTAGGGAGTCAGCGACAAAAAAGTCTAAGAGTTTTGGAAAAGCTGATACTTTTAGGTCAGATAGTATTTTGCCATAGAATGCCGGGGTACAGTCAGGAGGCCGGATGAATTTTAATTAGCACCCCCGAAGTATTTTGAAAAAGCTGAAAATTCATCAGTAGACAATAGATGTAATAACTCAAAATATATGGTCAGACTGTTTCATACCCAAACGCGTGGCGTCAGCATCTTTGAGGGTGCTAATTAAAACCACAAGTTTTCTAGTAAGCCAGCGCTAGGTATCACGGAATCTGGTCTGATGACTATATTACCGACTATATTACCGGCCTTTAGCAAAATTTTTGAAAAGTTAATATTGAATCGCATTACTAAATTTTTCGACACTAACGACATTATTAACAGTAAACAGTTTGGTTTTCGGGCAGGATTATCGACTGTTAATGCTACATCGAAACTACTGCATGAGTTATTGAATGGGCTGGATAGTTCAAAAACAGTTGTTGGTCTGTTTTGTGACCTATCAAAAGCATTTGACTGCGTTAACCACAATATTCTACTGAATAAATTAGAACACTATGGTATCAGAGACAAAGGGCTAAATCTAATTCAATCATACCTGCAAAATAGGTATCAAACGACAGAAGTAAATGGAACAAGAAGCCAACCGATTCTAGTAACAAAGGGTGTACCTCAAGTTTCCATTCTAGGTCCATTTTTATTTTTAGTGTACACCAATGACTTGCCGGGATGTGTGTCATCCGAGAATGATGACATTACACTGTTTGCAGATGACACATCTCTTATCTTCTGTGACCAAAATAAGGAATCATTAATAAATAGAATTAGGTATACGATTGATCAACTCTTGATTTGGTTTAATTCTAATGAATTACGTCTAAATATTACAAAATCAAAAATAATTCCTTTTCGCTTAAGACCTGCCAATGTTGACTATTTAAATGAATTACACGACTATTTTGAAATCGACATCACAGAAGATATAAATTTTCTAGGATTAAGAATTGACAGTAAATTACAATGGAATGCGCACATCCAACAATTAGCTAGTAAGCTATGTAGCTCGATATACTCTATTAAAAAAATCAGAAGTCTTTGTGGTTTTGCGGCAGCCAAATCAGTATACTTTGCGTATTTTAACTCATTAATGACTTATGTACTACTATTTTGGGGAAATGCTGCAACCAGTAAAAGAATCTTTCTTTTGCAAAAGAGAGCACTGCGCAGCATGTATCAGGTAACTACTAGGACCTCATGCAAAGAATATTTCATCAAGGCAAGGGTAATGACTATGTATTCGGCGTTCATATACTAGTGTTTAATGTATGCTAGACAGCACCTAACAGAAACCCCAATTAATGCAGACATTCACTCGCATCATACCCGCGGTAGCTCCCTTTTATGCGTACCCCGAATACGACTGGCAAAAGTACAGAAAAGCTACTTGTACCTTAGCATTAAATTCTATAATCTACTCCCTACAAAATTTAAACAGCTGGAGGACATAAAATTTAAAAAAAACATCAAGGAGATGCTGATAGGCCACCCTTTCTATAATTTGGCCGAATTTGAGGGCCATGATTTTTAAATATTGTGCCCATTTAAATTACTTAAAAAAGTAGAGCCTTATTGTCTGATTATTTTATATGGTCTTATATCTGTACTTTTAGTTTAAAATGCATAACGTAGATTTAATTTGATTATTTAACATTTTACTGACAATTTGAATATTACGATAAATAATTTTACTACGTATCTTTTCGAATCACTAACTACTTTAAACATTAAGCTTCTATTTTGATTATTTATATTTATAGTTTGACAATCTAGTAGTTAATTCTTGACTAACTATGTATGTTCAGTAAAGAGTAGTAGCGAAACTTACTACATAACCCAATTATTTTGACACGTCCAAGAGCGGTCTTTAGCCGTCAATTGGACACGACGAAAATGTAATGTAATGTAATGTAAACCCCGGCATACTATGATCATAATACTGTCTGATCTGAATGTATCAGATTTACCAAAACTCTTTACTTTTTTCGCTGGCTTTTGGTCTACCCTCTGTATTTTTAGGTATATCATGATTATTTTTATTCATAAAACCTTTTCAATGTTATATTTAAATTAAACATATAATTGCAAGCTCTTTATTTTATTTTATTTTAATTTTACTTTATTCTGGAACCAAACAGAACTACATACAATGCAATAAAAACCTATTTAAAAGTGACAAAAATCCATTAATGTGATTCCAAATATAAAGTATACAAAATGAACGCAATATAATTTTGTATTGTTTCCGCTTGAGAATGGGGGGAATCAGGATGGGAAGTGAGGTGAAAGGAAGAGACAAAATAGATAAAAATATATTATGTATGTATATAAATATCATGAATATACTTGAGATAAAATTATGTCCTTGAACTAAATTAAATGAAATATAATATGTATAAATGTTTTGTGATCATCTAGA
This sequence comes from Micropterix aruncella, assembly GCA_944548615.1. NCBI lineage: Eukaryota > Metazoa > Arthropoda > Insecta > Lepidoptera > Micropterigidae > Micropterix > Micropterix aruncella. The sequence goes on along the minus strand of OX155957.1, from coordinate 35,939,166 downwards.
TACCTAGAGTCTAAAAAATTTTTTTTGAGTTTTTATAAGAGGTTTTTGATGAGTGTGTGGGGACTTCAGTACCTACATACAGTCAACAAAAGCATGACTAACCAATGAATTCTGTAGAAATTCATAAACGCAAATACAAACTATTCTGCACGTGCACTGCTATTAAATTCCATCGAATTTCGGTAATTAATTCAGTCACAGGCAGTGAGTCATGCCAATTTCTCCAAATCAATCGGATTGACACACGTATTTCATCACTCCTTTCAGGATTGCGTCATGTATCAGAGTATATAAACCAGTACATTTGACCAATCAATTATCATTCCTCGAGTGATCATCTCTTGGTGAGTGCTTCTGTAGCTACGCCTCTTCGTGAGGCGGTCAATGCATTAGCCAGCGCTACCACCTCATCCTTCCCTCCTTATTAAGTTGAGTAAGCTGAGGTCTGTCACTCCTGCAGGCTCGAGCAAGTATCGAGGAGACACAGAATCTCTGATACAAAAGGTAACCTTTCCTTCCTCGCCGCGCGCCGCGTTAATTATTCGGGAACATTATACTGGCAATATAGTACGATAAGGCATAACATTCAAATCACCGTAAATAAATGGTTAAATCGATATACCAATAATAAATAAAACCTTCTGATAACATAAATTGCATCTTATTACGGAGTAAAAGGACTTGTTGACACCCGGCTCTCACAACGAATATTTTGGAGTCAGTGAGAGTCGGCCTTCCGTCACAAGTGTAATATTTCCACACTTAAAAAGTCTGTATTATATCTATGACACGCTCCGTATAGAAATGCATTTTGAGATGCGTTGGTTTTCACCACAGGGAGATGAAATAGTCGATGCGATATAGATGTCGATGCTTCTTAGATATCAAGAAATCTAAACGCATACTGATAATCATAAATATAAATCTTCTTTATTATCGCAGTTATAAAAGTGCGAGTTTTTATCAACCGCCCTGCCCTACCTTTGGGTTATTATTTAAAAAGTAGGTAAAATCATTGTTTTTTGGTCGGGGGAGTCTGGGAACTGTATTGTTTCCTATAGAGCGGGGGTGGTTGCCTACCTTACGGCGACTGCTCTTGAAATGACCATTGGCCATCCGATCCCGGTTCAGAGTCGGGCAAAGGACGCCTTGGTCCGCGATAGATTCGGTGTACACCGTTTCACCGCTTCGTAAGGGAGAGGACCGCGCAAGCGACCTCGAACTCGGAACCAATCGAGATACCGGAGAAATCTGGTCACAATTGGAAGCAAGGGCGCGAGTGTCGGCCCACCAGGTAACATTACTGGCTATCTCGCGGTAAAGGCGTTGATCTCTTGCGGGTTGTGGCGTAGCTAGACGTCGGATTTGTAATGTCCAAAGTCTTCTACGCTCACTGCACGGTCGATAGAACGATGAATCGTTAAAACGTCCTGCGGTGACGGGTTCGCCCGTTGTGGTTGACATCTCAATATGTTGGTCGGAGTGCACAATCGATTCGGTGCGCAGACCGTCCAGGGGCGCCAGAGGTTTGATTCCCAGGGGAAACTGACCAGGGCCAGAGTCCTACCCAGGTTCGCACCCCGTGCGTGGAGGCCGTCGGATGGGTGTTGACCCGTGAGTATGACCGACCCTGAACACATGGGTCTTCGTAGCCAACCCATCATAGGCCCGTTAGCTCCCACACACATACATATATATAAACAAAATATATGTTAAGTCAACTTATTCTACTACATCGATCATGGCATGGATAGATAAACGCCCTTCTTGCAACAGCCATTTATTTATTTTGCTTTTTAATTGATTTTATACTTTCATAAAAGGTATTTTTGATATGGCTCTGTACTCGGACTGCCCAAAGCCGTCTGTAAATTTTTTATGCGTTTTTTTGTGCCACTTTATGATTGCTATTCATTTTTACATGACTGCGCAACAAAATGCAGTGTAATGTGTTCAGGGTACGTGTACGTATGTACATATATTGTCCGTTTCTTTATTCCACCATAACTTCTAAACGCTTGAACCGATTTAGAAGTGTGTGGCTTTAGTAGAATCGTTATTATATTTATTCGTTCGAGTGCGGCCCCTTCCTGTCAGCCTTCTATATACACGCTCTGATAGCCCGCGACGTGCAGTGTGTATTTGCCTTTATCTTAGCCGACTAATTAACAGCACACTAATCCGACCAAGCAGATTGTAGTAACAAACTGTATTTAAATGTACAATAAATAAAACATAAAAAATATCAATCCATAACGGATTCGATGCAATTAAAAACTCACTAGATTTTACGTATTCAAGTGAGGACACCAGGGGAAGAACGACGAAGGTAGTGTTTTTGTTAAACTCAGATAAACCCCCTTCTGGATTATGGAGATGTCTCATTTCTCGACCTCACAGAGGAGTTATCCACCAAAGTTGAGCGTCTCCAAAATGCTTGCATTCGGTATATCCATGGCCTCAGAAAATTTGACCACATCACAGAGTCAAGAGAGAAGCCTCACTGGCTGTCGACCCGGGAGAAAAGAGACATGCGAGTTCTCTGTATGCTTTACAAGATCTTGGATGGCGTCGCTCCCAATTATCTTACCGGCAGATTTACTGCACTATCGGCTCATGAACGCCCTCAAAGATCAAGAAACAACCTGCTACTCTCTATCCCTAGTCACAGCAGTGACTTCTTCTCATTCTCTTTCACCGTGCATGGAGCCCGTCTTTGGAATGCTTTGCCGAAAAATGTGAGAACCGCGCCAAGCATAACAACTTTTAAAAACAGACTCAGAGAGCATTTGAAATCCTCCAGATAAATTCCCTTTTCCCTCCAATTGCCCTCCTTTTAAAACTTTAGCGTCCTTATAGGTGTTAGATTATTTTGATGTGGCAAATCTGTGCCCACAAAGAGTTAAGTATATACATAAGTATATACACTTCTTTCTATCCTCCTTTATTTTATTTGTCATACTCTTTATATAGGTTAAGTTATGTAGTCTACTCGCAGATAATGTTCTTACAATAGTATAGGTTAGCTCTAAAATATTGCCTGCAGGCAATAAGCTCGCCTTTTCTTAAGAATAAAGAGTTTTATTATTATTATCATTATTATTATTATTATTATTATAAACGGCTTTTAAATTTTGGAGCAAAGATATCAAGTAATAATTGTTAAATAGAGATGTTATTGTCTATTAATTTAATGAAAAAATCAGAGAAGGTTTATTAATAAACATAGCTTTTTGTCTCGTTTTGCAATAAACATTATATCTCATAATTAATCAGCCTAAATGCACTGCAAAGGCTCTTCAATAAAGTTATTAATGGAGAAATGACACCCGCAGCCTGAAGTTTTAATCTCGTTTGTCAAGAAAGCTCTAAAAAGCCACATATATAAAAGGGTTCTAAGGGGTGTTTATTTGTCAATAGTCAATAGTCCTTTATTAATCCAAAATTGCAAATAGAGTTGGATATGAATTACAGTTGATATGTTGGATATATATGTAACTTACCTAATATCTATAATATTTTTTTGACGATTTCAACAGATTAGGTATCTACCTACATGATTGTTGTAGATACCTAGTCTTTTTTTGAAAAATAAAAATGATTATGATTATGTCTTAATCCTAATGGTTTAAAACACAATTAATAATAATCAAAATATAAATGTAACAAAAAAATCCTTTTTTTTCTAATCAGTAAAAATAATACTAAAAATAACTGAAAGTCAAACAAAATAAAAGATATATGCTCAGTAATGTCATACGTAAAACGACAATAATCATAATTAATAATCCAATATTATCAATTTATTGCTACGAGGTTTAACTCGTATCTTTTAATCATAAGAATAATAATATAAATCATAAATCATAAGAAATTAAAATTAAATTAAAAAAATAATTTAAAAAAAAATAGAGGTAAATTAGAGATATTATGTTATTTTTATAATAAATACGTACCTATTTAAAAGGTATTGTAATATTTCATCGAGGTCGTCTGTCTTATTAATAGCATGTATGATGAACCAGTGTTTAATTTTATATTCGAATATTTTTGGTTCTAAATCTCGTATTTGGGCAGGTTATTAAAGAGATTAAAGGCTAAACCCGACGTTTCGGCGATGTTGCAACCGCCGTTGTCCAGGGTAGACTATAGTGCTGCCAATCATCATCTGCGGGTAGGCGGCAAACTGCTGCTGTTACTTCGTAGATTATAACAGTGGTGGGGTGACGGGCTCGGCGCGCGGGAATTTTGAAAATCCTTCTTACTCACAACACTCACTGTATCTTGCATTAGGTCCTTGCGCCGTGCAACGGGCATTGAGAACATTTTAAATAGAGGGTTCAACGTAGAAGAGATTTTGTAAGCGTCATCTGTATAGTTTGGGGTTCTCCATGCGAGGAAAGTAAAACTGTTCTTTGGATATCACAATGGCATTTTGAAACTGCATCCAGTGGTTAGTTCCGCTATCCATTATAATGTTTACAGATCGCCGTTTTTTCTCGCTGAACGTTTTTAACAGCTTTGATGTGCTCCATCAGTCGAGTGACTATGGGCCGTTTCGTTTGTCCAACGTAGGTGTCTAATGGTGCGCATTCGATTTTATACAAACCCGGGGTTTGCAGGTATATTACATCCTTTGCAGGCCTTAGAGATCGAGCTATATTTTGGGTCGGCTTGAAAATCGTTTTGATATCGATTTTTTTTAGTATCTTACTTATTCGATCCGTCACGCCCTTGACTTATGGTAAGAATGCTCGTGATCTGCGGTTTCTGAGTTTCGTCTGTATTGGATCGTGTGCGTGTCTCGTGATATTTTTCCGAAACCATTTTTCTTAAGGACGTCATTGACATGCTCATCTCCTGCGGAAAATGCTCAGCGTTCTGTGATCCATGCGATGAACCGTCGTCCCACCACCGTTATAATATACGAAGTAACAGCAGCAGTTTGCCATCTACCCGCGGATGACGATTGGCAGCACTTTAGCCTACCCTGGGCAACGGCGGTTGCAACATCGCCGAAACAACGGGTGTTACAAACTTCACGCTGTAAATCCGTTTTCATCTTACTTATAATTTCTTTTATTATAAATATTACTTACGATGATAATATTACTTATTACACCACTGCCCAACAAAGAAGGAGTGTAATGTGTTCAGAGTTTATCTATGTATGTTTTCCGTTTCTTTATTCCACTATAACTTTTAAACGCTTGAACCGATTTAGAAGTGTGGTATTGTTAGGATCGTTATGTCATATGGTACTTTAACTGTCCAAATATGAAGAAAGAAGTTGTATAAATGTCCATATGTCATGTCTATATGGATAAATACATAAATCCACAAATATTTCATAAAAAAGGCGTAACAAAAATAATTATAAATACAATAGTTCGCTTTCTGTAAAGGCAGTTGTGTTTTTTATTCCTTTTAATATATTTGCTTGTTTTTTTTTTGCATTCTACAACATGCCTCGATTTATGAACACAATATTTGATTGTAAAACATTCTGCATGGAGTCTTTAAGTCTTGAAAGAAATAGTCTTTAAAAATATTAATCTCTTCGCTGCTCACATACAATGCCCCGAATGGAGGGCCAATGCGTGCAGGAATCGCCGCTCACCACGCCCACTATATTATTATGTCTCATTGCGCTCTGCAAACCTTTAATTAATATTGAACATATAATTATAGTACGGATAACTGATGGTTCTTAGAGACGAGGCGACACGATGCGTCGGCTTTTTGCTGCAAAAACGAAACGCTCGCCGCAGGCATAGAAAGTGCAATGGGCGGTGGTCAGGCGCGCTTCTCCATTGCGCTAATCGATAAATCGGTTAAAATAATATCGATATCGATTGCCAGCTCAAAACTACATTTTTCATAAACGTCCAATTTTGAACACGTAAGAAAATATCGAAGCTAAGAAAGTAATGATTGAAGGTAAGGCTACTTCGAGCATATCCTTGCTATCACCAAGACATCATTGCTTTCACCAAAACATCTTGCTTTCAACAAGACATTGCTCATCATGCTGATCGCTTACGGCTTCCTAATTTTCCGGGAAGAAATCAAGGGGGGGGGTGTAAATAAATTGGTTGTGCCACCCCAAGACTTCCCGGCAAGTAGACAAATCCTCCGCTAACTCCCCACCCTACCTCAGCCAAGCCAACCTCCCCCGCCCTAATTTATAGTATTTTCCGTGGTAATAAAATAGTATTCAACATAACGAGATGTCAACCACAAATTCCAAGGTATATGTGTACCAAATGTCAAGTATCTAAATGCAATTATTTGAGATTGAAGTATAACTAGTGCGCCCTCTGGTGAACTGATTTCAACCACAATCTTTTCAACACTTGCCATGACCAAATTTCAGCTCAATCGTATGAAGCGTTTGGGCGCTATCGTGGTGGAATACAAACACACAGACACATACACACAGACTCGCAGACAGACTTCAGTCTGGAAACGGCCTTAATCGTCTCAGGGGAGATGGGGGTCAAAATGTATATATCCGTCGTCATCTCGAAAAAAACGGTTGTGTCACCCCGAGACTTACCCGGCAAGCAGACACCATCCCTCAAGTCCCCCAACTCTCACCCCCCCCCCCCACACACCCAACCAATGACCACCCACCCGACGCCCCGCCCCCAAACTACCCCTCCCCCAAACTACCACCCCAACCCCACCCTTAAACCCTCCCTCCCACCAAACTACCCCCCCTTTCCACCAAAAACCCCAACCATCCCAAAACCCAAACACTACCCAAACTTCCCCCCCCCCCCAAAAAAAACCCTCGGAAGAAGAAAAATAGCGCAAGAAGAGGAATATCTATGCCCGAAACTGTAAATCCCGAGTACTTAGATATGAAAGCACTCTAGATAAGGCGGAATAGGAACCTACGGAAGAAATACGTTATTCTGAAGCTTTATACATCCTGCGTACTTGGCCTATCTTCTTTGAAGGTAAAGCACTATATAAGGCGGAATAGAAATCCACGGAAGAAGAAGAATATCGTAAACAGAAGAATATTTTAGTCCGAAACTTTATAAATCCTGAGTACAGGTAAAAATCCCGAGTAGGTACTTATCGCACTCTAGATAAGTCGGAATAGGAACCCACGGAAGTAGAAGAATATTTTCGTCTGAAACGGAAAAGGAATTGCGCACAACCTGACCAAAAATAGCTACCATTCAAATGTACCTATCATTCGAGCGTCAAATGTTTTTATGGTATTTCCGTGGTGTTAAAATGGTATTTTTCCATCAATTATGTAATATTTTCTTTAATAAGGCGGTACTCAAAAAAAATTGAGTTGCTCGGATACGAGATATTCCAACAAACCCTTAGACTTTACCGGCAAGTAAACAAGCCATTCCCCCTCGCGCCAAATCCAACGCCCCTTCGCTCGCTAATTCATAGTATATTTGTAGTATTTTCTGTGGCATTAAAATTGTATTTTTCATGTAATATTTGTGTCGCCTTTATACGAGATATTCCATGTATACGAGAATTCAGAACGTGATTCCTGCTCAACAAGGCATCTGTGTACCGAATTTCAAGTTTCTAACTGCAATATTTCAAGATTTAAGCAAGATCTAACTGATTAAATTTTTTTTTTTAAGCACGTTTTGAATTTATGGCATTTTGAGTTATAAAAGACGTTACTTTTTTACAGACACACCTATTCGTCTTGGATTGTACTTTCGATTTTTCACAGGAAGATTTCATGAATCCTTGACCTCTGAATAAAGATAATTTCCTACAATTTCACGCAGTCACCTTAATCAGACGCACTGAATCGACCATATCGAGTTGTCATTTTAATAACTTACGTGAATTGATGAAATCTCTTAGGATTTTTTTGTCATTTCCCTGCGACATATACAAGAAAAAGGAAAGGTCCCAAAATGGAACAAGGTTAATCATTAGGGGAGGGCTCCCAAAGTATGTTTCTGGCTTTCTGGGGTGCCACGTGGAGAGATCAGGGGGCCTCCTATGACCCTCCCCCCCCCCCCCCAGCCCGTCTTACCGACTACTCAGAACGTTTAAATATTCGTGCAAGTTACCAATTTTGCCGTCGCGTCATTGGAGTATCTGTAAAGTTGACAGTTGTGTAAGAAAGCTGCCCCTACTACTGTTTCCTAAACATAGATTTATTTTAGATGAAAAGCAACGTTTAAATCGATACATCAACGAATTCACATCACTGCGTATAGATATAGCTTTATCGACGCGTCAGTCTCTTGACTGTCGACGCATCGCCGCCACGGTTAATGGTTGTCATTACAATATATGACAACGCTCGTCCACCTCGTCTAGCTAACTCAGCTAATTCCATTTTTACTACCGTCTAACTAGTCGATATCGATAAGAAATCGCCGCGATCCATCACGGCGTGTTATCGACTATTTAGATAACCGTTAAGAGCTAGGGTAAAAGCTGGAGCCGGCCTTTTTCTGCTGTTGCTGTAGGATGACTGACCGAGCGGATGTACGCTTTTTTCGAGACTATCAAATGAGCAATTCATTTTAATGGATCAGCCCGTTAAAATAATCTGTTTTGCATGGAAGACTGGTTTATTATTTGCATTAACTCATACAAGGCGGTGACAGATATACTTCTTCGCTGATGCTGTTGCTAATTGCCGCTGATGTCTGTTAAACCCGAGAGCACATCCGTAAAGCATTGCGTTCACTTCATAAAGTTAATGCTTATGACTTCTCTGTAATAAAATTAATATCAAACTGAAACTATAACCAACGTATTTGTTTGTACTTCATTCATTTCATTCTGCAAGACTCCTACCGACTTTTAAGATCTGAAATAAAGGACAACCATGTCGGGATATTCCGATCACCATGTCAGGTTACCTGGCCAGACCCTCAAAATAAAGTCATCATAACTGCATTTGCACGACAACGCGCAATCAATTCATAGCAAACAGTCTATTATTCAATATAAAAAACAGTCAATATTAAACAAAATTAGATAAGAAATTAGATAATATTATATTTTAAGAAAATCAAGGAGGTCCACAAAACAATGTGGCTCTTGAAGGTCGGACAAAAAAGAGATATTTTTTTTAAAACAATTTTAATTATTACTACACTATTTATTATCGTTTTATATTGCCAATTTTACATAAAAAATAACAGCCTGAAATAACAACTAAGTACACAGAAAAAATATGCATAAGTTAATGGAAAAATGTTCTAACAAAGGTTGCAACGATTTGCCACTATGATTTTTCATCTTAAAAATATGAATTACAACGTTTTTCAATGCTTCCTTTTAATCAAAGTTTTTCTTTCGTGCCCCCCCCCCCCCCATCCCCTCTCTTCCTCCCCCCATCAACAAACTCAACACCCAATCTATGACATTAACTTTTTACTAGATGTGTTACTACTAAATAAAAATAATACGTGTGGCACTCGGGGACTGCCGCGGTAAAGCTATTGCATAGCATTTTTAATAACTTATGCAATTATAATTATTTATTTATTTAATTTATTTTATTTTTTCTGATATCAGATAACTGCGCTCTATCGGAAAACGTTGAAATTATTCCGAATCATTTGCGGCTGCGGTAGAAAATGATTCGGAATAATTTAAACGTCTTCCGATAGAGCGCCGCGCACGAATTTTTTATTCGATAAAGCAAAAAAAAACGGATTATTCGAAAAAAATCGTAGATAAAAAGATAGATAATTAAATTATCTTTAAAATAGTGCAGGTTTCAGAATAATACGCCAGATAGTATTTGCGTAGTAGTCGTTTTTGTGTTCGGTTAGACCTAATTTCACAAATTAATTACACTATGTAATATAAACAAAATCTAAAATATTCAAAGCTAAGAATATTAGGAAAATGTTCTTGTTTAACATGTATTTTTTTCGAATCGTAAGCAGTACTCGTTTAGACGTAATTATCAGTTTAAAATCATTAATTTTCGTTAAGAAATTTCTTCATTCGGTCGCCGCGCTGGCCTAGGCCCGCGATAAAAGCTATGCAATAGCTTAAAAAGCTATGCAATAGCTTAAAAATAAAAATACCTTTATCTAAAGTTTATATAGAGTTAATACACAATCATATTATAATTGGGTAACAATCATATTGTAATTGCTGTTTGCTGTACAATATGATTGCTGTTTCATATGCTGAATCATATGTAATTGCTGTTTTTTTTCACACTGGCCAATTTGAACTTCGATAACTTGGGTTTGAGTTATCGGTCGGTATTCTCCATTATAAACTCGGGAGTACCTTAAAGCTCTCACTTAGGTCCACTTTTATTTTTATTGTACATAAATGACATAAAGAGTAGTGTGCGTCATTCCAAAATAGTAATATACGCGGACGACACGAAGATTTATAGGGAAATAATGGGCCCGATTGCGTTTCTTTGTGAATTAAAACTAAAATTAGTCCAAGCGAACGAGACAGAGCAATACGTTAGAGCGGAATATGTAACGAACGATCGTCGATAAATACTACCTGTTGAACTTATACTCGTCCGAATAAATTCGAGCATATTTGGTGCGGTGTAAGATTTGACCTTGGCGCGCAGTTTTAATGCGACAAAGTGACAACCGGTCATCGCACACTCCGTTCTAGCGTATTGCCCTGTCTCGTTCACATGGACTAATTTCCGATTTTAGTTCACGAAGAAACGCAATCGAGCCCAATATCAATAAGCGACTGTTTACTTTTATAAGAGGAAATCAATCGCCTTGTGGATTATTGTACAAAAAAATACCTTTTCATTAACGTCAAGAAATGTAACCCAATTACATTTAGCAGAAAACGAACTAACGTCTGTTTCAATTATCAACTGAATAACAATGAAATTAAAAAAGTGACATCTGTGAGAGATCTTGGGATCATTCTAGATAATAAATTGATATTTGCGGAGCACACTGAATATGCTATTTCGAAAGCTAACAAAATGTTGGGATTTGTCCTTAGAGCATCTACTCTTTTCAGGTCGACCGATACCATAAAATTGTATGACGGATGAAGAAGCGTTTAAATTTGTTATACTTTATAAAACCATCTTCGTATGCAGAGTCGCTTCGGTTTCATAAGATGATGTCGTTAGAAAAACGCAGAAGCATGATCGACGCAGTATATCTGCATAGTTAATTAACAATCGTGTTGATGCTAGTCAAATCTTGGAGCAGATACATTTTTTCGTGCTTCCTTGACCAGCTCGATCTCAACGTTTCTTTCAACTGCCAATTGTCAATTCCAACTATGCACAAAATGCTTTTCGTTTTAGAGATTGTCATCATTACAACTCGTTATTTATGGACGTTGATATATTTTCCACAACCCCAGACACATTTAAAAATGTAATTATCAATATATTAGAATTTAATTAAGTAATCTGTTTATTATGAAAATATTTGTTCTCCTCTTATCTTTGTATTTACATAACCTATTAATTTTTTATTTTTCTTTCTCATAATGTATTACATTACATAAATATATATTTTTTTTTATTCTTACTCTCTATTTATTAATAAATTCATTTATTACCATATTAATATACATTATCATGAATCTTTTTACTGTTTTTCTGCTCTATTTTACTTTATATTTAATCCTTTAATACTTTGGACTGTTTAGTAACTTAGCAATTAATTTTTCAGAATATTTTTTGTTTTTTATAAAAACCCTAATAATTTTACCTAATAAAAAATGCTTGTATTTTTTAAACTTTTCTTTTATATAGCACTAGCTGACCCGTGCCCATTTCGTTGGCCGGTAAAACTTGTCACTTGTGATGAAATTATGAGTGTGGTTACCGAACCACACTCATAATTTCATCACAACTAACACACAACTAACACCACATCACTCAGTACTAACCGTAGTACTGAGTGCCATGATTTATTTCCTGACTGCTAAAAGAAGGGTTATATTTTTACTGCATATGTATCTATGTAATTGCATGCCAATTTGACTATATTACCGTTATTTGTGAGTGTCTTATATCTTTAACGATTTATGCAGTAAAAGGGAAATTATATGCAATAAAAGGGAAAAGTCTTTTGTTTTAAACACAAGATGATAACTTTACTTATTTTGATATGAATTCATAATTGTTGATAATATGACCAATAAACATGACCTAACGATTTAAATTATTTTTTTAATATAAAATACTACTTTTTGTGACTTAAATATAAAATTTAGACATAATATGCTGTCGCTGAATTTTTTGTAGGCATTACCAAGCTCTACAACTTTTCTCTAGAACTCAATCATATATCTCTCACGTTAGTTAGAAACATTTTCGTTCCACCGTTTTATCTCCGACTTACTTTGCAAATACGAATACCACGAAAAATCTTTTAATTTTTCGGAATAATATACAGCCTATGACACCCACAAATAACGTGGCTTTCTATTGGTAAAAGAATCGCAAAATCGGTTCTGTAGATCCAGAGATTACTTCCTACAACGTCACAAACTTTACCTCTTTATAATATTATTATAGATTATAGATAACGTACGATATGACCGTTTAATAGGTGGAAACATATAAATGGTTTAAATTGTTATATTATGATTTACTAAATATGTTTTTTGTACTACCTGTTTCCGAATAAAATAAAATAAAGTAGAAAGTCTATTGGTGGGATGGCGATATATTTTATTATAGGATCCAAATATTAATCATGAAATTCAGAATACCAAACCGATTTTGTATGACATTGAATTAACAGAAGTTTTCACATCCAAATGAAGAGTTCTGTAATACCTCATGGAGCAATTGCGAGAGCGATTGGATCGCGAGAGCGTTCGTAATAGGACTGCAGATCGCGTATTGGTTTCATGGTGCAGCGTGAAAACGGTTTCTGATGCGCCTCAGGCGCGGCGCGTTTGCGAAGTCCGCCGGCCAATACGCAATCGTATGCAGACGTTTGAACAGCGCTCGCAGCCAGAATGCTGATCCCCTATTAATATGCATTTGCGATGCATCTGATAAACGAGTACGAGTACTACATGCTCTTGGAGACTTTCGATTTCTACTCGGGAATCTTCGCAGATTACACACCAATCGCGGATAAATTGCCCGTGTTCAATTTATGCCGATGAAGATCGCAGATTCAACGTCACTCTCGATATGGGGCCGTTAATAACTTGCAATGTCACTCCAGGAGGAGACATAAAGAATGACACAGCTATTACGGCTTATGTGCCCCTATTCCGTTTCTCGCATGCCTAAACTTAGTTGGTTCTAAAGTATAAGAAATTAAGGGGCACACCTAGTGTGATCGCCTAAATTTAAGTTGTTATTTAATATTTTATATGGCTGTTGGTTTTCCTTAAAATAAATAAATAAATAAATAAATAAATATATTTGTTCATAATATAAGGATATATTTGTCCATACATAATAATTTCTAATGAAGGACTTTTTATTTTTTACAACAAGATATTCGCCATCTCCGAAGTCTTAAAAAAAGGGTTCCCCCATTGCTGCAGTGATTGCGGCCTTCACAGCACCTGAAATTAAAAAATAGCTCTTTAAACTCGACGGTATTGACTTTACAACGACCCAGGATTGTGACAAAAAAATAACAAGAAAAGGTTTTAAATTTCACTGAAAAATATGATGATTTTAACTTTTTTTTTAAAAATTCGGCAATGTTGTTTAATTTAATTGTTTCCCTAATCCTGGGTCCATTGTATAGGCGATACATTTAGTTTAATGAGCTTTTTTTAACTTTCTTTCAGGTGCTATGAAGGCTGCAATCACAAGCAATGGGGGAACTTTTTTTTAGGAGACTTCGAAGATGGTAAATAACTTGCTGAAAAAAAAGTTTAAAAAATTACTATATACACATTATTTATGCACAAATATGTCCTCAAAACATTCAAGGCAATACTTTTCTTTTTAAAATAAAAACTAAAATCACCTTTTTTAGGCGATCATACTAGGTGTATGTATGAATGTAAGAATCCTATGTAAGAATCCATATGTAAGAATCCTATTATTTTCGTATTCCATTTTTCAAATTTTAAGAACGGGTATTAATTCCTAGAGTTTACGGTTTTCTCAACGGTCTTTCATTACATTACATTTCTTTTACATTTCGTCGTGTCCAATTGACGGCTAAAATCGCTCTTGGACGTGTCAAAATTAATTGTGTTAGGAAGTAAGTCTTGTTACTACTCTTTACCTAACATATGTACATAGGTAGAAAAAAAATAACTACCACATTGTCAAAATATAAATATAAATAATCAAAATAGAAGCACAATTATTGAAATAGTCAATAATTCGAATATATACGTACTAAAAGTTATTCATCATAATATTCAAGATGTCAGTGAAATGTTAAATAATCAAATGAAATCTACTCCATGCATTTAAAAACTAAATGTACAAATATAGGATCATCTATACTAATATTATAAAGAGGTATTGTTTGTAATTTTGTATGTAGGGGGTAATCTCCAAAACTACTTATCCGATTTTTTTTATTATTTCACTAATAATAAGCTACATTATCGAGTAGTGCTATAAGCTATATTTTATTGTGAAAACTCTCAGTTTTTAATACGAGATCACGATATTTGTAAATCAAGTCGGAGAAAATGTGCCTGTGATGTGCTTTATCGGCGTGCGCTAACGGAAAGGTTTGGTGTATTTAAAAACTATGTAAAACAAAATCGTCGGCCTTAAAGAGATTTACAAAAAGTTCTCGACAGCATATAACTTACTTTTATATTTAAGCTACAATAACAGTTTTATATTTAAAAAAAATAGAAACGCTCTCTGTTGGAAGTCGCGAGTACCACTACGGCAAAATTCATTGTGATTTTCGCGAACACCACACATACGGCGCTACAAGTCAGTCGCACGCCGACGTGCGCCGCGCAGTGGATGTGCTCACTTGGCCCTGAATCTGTGAACGCCGTATTACTAGAGTCTCTAAACATCTATATAAATAAAAAACGTAACTGTCCGTTTGTATTAAGTCGCTAATCTCGGATAGTTCTTCACGGATTCCTTTGAAATTTTGATAAAACCTTCCATGCCAGTAGAGTCGTGTTTTAGAACAATTTATTTGTTGATAATTGATTTTTTTTAAAAAACAATTTTCAATTATTTCGTGTGATATTGCGTTAGAAGTATGCAGAAAACGCTAGAGTAAAAGTCCCCCATTTGCATATAACATTTAGAGCGCTGCCAAATTTTGAAAATTTCTAACCCCGGTAAAGCCAAATGTACCTACCTATTAATGATATATTTTTTCTCGTTTAGCATTTCAATGTTTTCGATCGCACTGTTAAATTAGATTTTCATTGACTTTGATTTATTTTCATTTTAATTTAATTATTTCGTGAGACATTGCGTAGGAATTGAGCTGGGTCATTTATAGCTTCGGTTGTTCTATATTTGGTTGGCTGCTGTTGTTGTTTGGTTGCTTGGTTGTTCTAAAAGCATGTAATGGATCATGGTGCACAATAAGTTAACGAAATAATGAATAAGTATTATGTTTCAACGTTATGACACTCGGTATTGCTTTTCAGTAATAAAGGCCGAAATCAAAGAAAAATATACATTATTACCAACTTAGTTCATCTTCTGCAGAAGAATCTCCTACTACCTAAAACCTCATTTTTCCAGAAAAAAATCATAATAAAAACTTTTTTCCTTAAGCCCACTTGAATGCAAACCCTGCAAGACTTCTTACCGCGACATCGCTTCCACTTCCAACACGAGGAAAACAACCATCATCATTAATTCGACTACAGACTCCAAAAAGACTCTCTCCATGGCAAGAGCGCATTCCGCGACCGGTTATCTCCGATAACCATACATTATGTTCCTGATGATCATTTTCACCCGGTCGAAATTGCCACTTCGACATAAGCACTGCCCAAAGCGACGACCCTCAATTTGTGAGCTTTATCGTTTGCGCGAAATAACGGCCACCATTAAATTCTCTTTATTTGGCAGCGACAGGGATCTCCATTTTTTTTAATATACTCATAAAAAACATCGGACTGCAATCGGCGCGTTGAAAACCCCCGCCAATTTGGGTAAAATATAACCTACTACTATTGTAGATGCAAGCCGCGCGATCGGAAAAGTGGATTCATTAATTGTTCAATTTAACAAAGAATAATATACAGTGAATATAAACTTAAATTGTTTCAATTAACAAAAACGACTATAATATATGAAAAAAAAATGTGCAATAAATTACATTGGTAGGTTCTAAGTATAAAGTACGTTTGTGGTGTTCAATTATGTTTGAAGTACCACAAAATAATTGCAATAATGATAATCATTGAATAATCAAGAACGGTAATAAAAAATATGAACAGCCTACGGTACAAATAATAAGACATACATAGTCAAATAATAAATAGTCAATTTAAAATAGTATAATAATTATATTGACATACTGAGGCATACCACATTTTTTAAAATAATAAGTAATTTTAATGATTAAAATATTCTACGGCTTTTTCGATGTCATTTACCCTATCATGCATAGGGTTGGTTCCTTTTTAATGCAATCTCTTGCAGTAATTTTATATCTGGATGTAGCGTCTCCAACATTATACATAAGTAAAAAAATGGAAGCTAATATAGGCTCAAACTTACTTCATAAATTACAATTTATCTTTATTTCTGGTATTGTAATAATGTTGATTGGAGTGTCTTTTAATGATTGTCAAGTTCATTTTCGCGTAAATGAGGGATCGAGAAATAAATTTGCTTGCTAATATGAGTATTTTTGCTTTCTTAAAGACGGGTGCATGAGGTAATATATCGTTCACATAATTCTCTAGAGTGAAAACGATGTTCTAATGCATTTTTTAACAGGATTATGCCAAATATTACATTTTAGAATAAAACAGGGGAAATACAAGCTCTTGCACATACAGAAATCTCCTTTTATGAATCACTTAAATTGCAGATAACAAGTCATTGCAAAGTTTCCCTGCATGCGGACTTCAATTTAAATTTTCGTTGACTGTGTATAACAATTACAAATTTAGCACTTGCTGATATTATTTTAGTCCATTGCGAAACTGATATTGTTATTATTTTTTTTTTTTATTCTTTGTAAATTTAATAGCTACGAGTTTGGTTGGATTCAATAATAACAGATTGCTCTTGAACTATTCTAATCATTCAAAATAATTTTATTGAAAAATACTGCTAAGATGCTAATGATAAATTAAATAAAATAGTTTACAAACTGTTCATAAAAACTATTCATGCGATTATTACACTAGATGACAGAGGGAGGCAACAAGGACCAAAATTATTTTGTGATGATTTCCTTGAATTTACTTTTACCGAATGTGAGAATATCGTCGTACTACCCGAACCTATCATTGTAGGTTGTCATAGATCTGTTTATTAGTGAGTGCTTGGTATAGTTGGAGTTGTACCTTCTTTGTATTAAACAGACGCAGGTCCCGAATAATGGAAGGAGGAGCCAGAATATATACTTTTTCGACCAGATTATTGGTTATAATGTAGAGGAACATCATATCATAGGTTGTACATCTATCTTCAAGACTATCGAGTTTAAAAAGAGTTTTCCTGTCCGTGTACGACTCAATAAATTTATTTACTACTTATAAAATAAGCACAAATGCCTTAGGATTTTTTCTGAATGCGCTCGATTCGCTGTCTAAACAAATTGTATTAAGAGAACCATATATACAGAATGCAAATTCGAGTAGGTATACTTCGAATTTGCATTCTGTATATATGGTTCCATATATTGACGACTTATTTATGTATATATTTTTTCCCTATTTATTTATTTATTTACATATGTATGTAATTTATTTATATTTATATTTATGTATGTACATATCTATACGTATTTAAGAATGTCTATGTGTAGGTATATCTATGTGTACGTGTATATGTATGTATGTATAAAATGCTAACCATTCCCTTTCTATCCCTACTTCTCCGGATTGGATAACTTAAATTGATGAAATTATTTTAAATTTTTAAACACTTATTTTATAACCTTGAAAACAAGTAAATGGCCTCACATTGATTGTTACGATCACATATGTAAAAAAGTTAGCAACGCTGTATGTTTTCTTAAGAAATAAAGAAATAAAGATATTGCTTTCGGGATTGATATATCTGAAAAAGGCTTAGACGCTCGTAGAAGAAAACCCTAACGATTTGTATGCTCTGGCGACAATATATAGGTGAGTTTTTATTTACTGACATCCTTGTATTAGCTTAATCAGTAGGACGATATAACCAACTTATGATAAAAAAAAGTTTTTTTTTTAGTTTTTTTCTATTGAATAAAAGTATGAGAAGCTTTGAGCCCGCTGCGCCATTCTGCGGTAGGTAAAATATCGCTAATAAACAATATTAGCGTCATGATACGTACCGATAGATAAAGCATCGTGCATCGTGCACTCATAGCTTTTTAGACTATTTAAAATAAAATTAAAAAAGAACATTTTTTTTTAATTTAAGTTGTTTAGTTCGTCGTACTGATTCACCCACTACAAGGATGTAACTAACTAACAAGTCACTCTGTATTAACCCTTTGTACTCGAGCGGCGCCGCTACGGCGCCCGGGATGTTTATTGCGTCCACTCGAACGACGCCGCTACGGCGTCCGGGCGCCGCCGCGCCGTAGCGACGCCGCTCGAGCGGACGCAATAATCTGCTCGGGTGCCGTAGCGTCGCCACTCGGGTGGACGCAATAAAACCGCCCATGCCGGTAGCGACGCCGCTCCGGTACGAAAGGCTAAGATTGTTTGAGTATGTTTGAAAGAATTTTAAGGTACCTGTAAAACGCTTCCCTAATGTAGCCGAAATCGTCGTGAGTTGCTGGTTCACCTGTGCTAGAAAGGCATCGAGTGAAAAACGGTTAATATGCTGGTCGAATTTTACTTTGGAATCGAGTAATACCCCCAGATCTTATCTACTCTACTCTATTCACTCAATATTCGACTAAATTCATTTTCTTGAAAGTTACAGACATATTTAGATTATTTTCTTATGATTGATAAGACTATGGTCCACTCGCGTAGTTGGTCCACCTAGCAGGGCTTGATATAGGTAGTAGCTGATTAAAGTAAAAGTGATGCGACACGGCGACGCGGCGTCGTCCCAGAGAGCGTCAAGGGCCGGGTCGCGGGCTATTTAAGATAATTATTATTATTGTTATCATGCGCGCCCCCGATTCTGCGCTTCCGCGAAAAGAAAACGAATCGCAATTCACGAATTACGCGAGCGTAACGGAAAATGCACGAATTTTGGTGAATCACGATTCCACTTAATCCGGTCGCAGGTGAAGGTAGCATTTACAACGAGGGCGACCTATTAAACTAAGCCTATCGCCTAAATTATAATACCGAAAATTAAATAATAGGCAGCCTACGATGCTATCACCCGCAGCAGTAATGGCGAATATAGTTTAATAATGTTAAGAGGCCGTGTACGAAATCGATGTGGGCCGTGATACCTCTATAATCAATGGTATAATATATCTATAGGTAGGTAGGATTTTCGGCGCCAAAGAGATACGTCCACCCTTTGGAAGCGCTCGGCGGGGACTAGCTGACTTGAGGCGTGAATCGTATCATAGGCGAGTATCATAACGCGAGAATTAGATTGTTTTAAAAGACTTTATTGCCAATTTTAATTAATGTTTTGCATTTTTTTTTTGAGCAAATGGATTGATATTGAACTATAGTTTATTTCTGTTGTTTTTATTTTATGAACGAGAGTTCTAAAAGGCCAAAATCAAAAGCAATTCTTCGCCCATTTTCTGAGAAATTTGACAAAGTTAAATATTTTTTTTATCAACAATTTTATATGAAAGTAGTAAAAAGTGATTCACTTATTATATAGAGGACTTTCACAACAAAACATTGTAATTTTTTTATACCGTTTAGATGTCAAAACGATTCGCAAATATGTTATATTCTGAACCTCTTACAGCAAAAATTCACAAACAGTCGCCGGTTTAAGGTCAATTAATCAAAATTCTATAATAATTTTCAAAAAAGTAGCTCACTCATTAGACAATAATATAAATGATCTTTTATGTTGTGCAATAAAACTTATAGAAATACAGTATTTTAACCTTAAATTCGAGTCTGCAAAATTACGTAAATTCACGAAATGCGCAATATTTCGTGTACGGCCTCTTTGGTCGATATCCTGAACGTCAGGCAATGGACTGTATTTAAAATTAAGGTGTGGTGGGCGCTGAACAGCCACAGTGGAAATAGATCCAGGATTAAGAAAAGGAGTACCTCAAAAAACTGCTTCCTTCCTGATCTTCTCTGGCTGCCTCGCTGATGGGTAGCTACCCAGACGCTGGTGCTGATCCCGATAACACAAACTCCCTAAAATGCACGGCATTCCGGAAGTTATTTTTATGTATTTTTTTCTATCACGGATAGATGAGTATTCACGACGTGCGATACGATCCGCAGCCCGTAAATTTGGTAACTGAATCGCCGACCGCGCAGATGGTTCGAGCGATGACTTTTCGTAGGTACTTATTTATTATAACAGGGTAGGAATAAAATATTGGTAAACATTTATTTAGGATTTGGGAGGAATAAGAATTAAGGATACACCAGGCGTGTCCACTCTTAACCGCAGCTGAAACACATTTATTAGCAGCTGGAAAAAAATGCATGTCAGCTCCGACGTGCGGCTGGAGTTTACTGTCCAATATTCCGGCGGTATCGAGTCCTGCCAGTAGTACTTATTGTATCGTTAAAGTATGGACTTTCCTTGCCAATCTTGCTGGCAGGACGGACTTGTCACGCGTAACGAATGCGGTTAGAAGTAAAAAACCTTTTAATGACATAACAGTTACGCTTACAATTATAACTCAAATAATTCAAAAAATACTTATTTTACTAAAAGTCTGTGGGTTGAGAATTGTAATTAGTGCATGGGTGAATGTGAATGTGAGATTTGTGTATGGGTGTTTTGCATATTTTATAAAATATTATAAACATCGATACCGGATATTTGATGGCTGCATATGAATATTTCGATATTAGATCATTGAATATTTTGCCACTGAGCGTGAAGTCTTCAATAAGGTGACCAACATTTTCTTGTTGGTGCCTATCACAATTGCCATAGTCGACCAGTGCATGTGCCAACTGGGTAGTGAAATCGCTGTGGGATATTTGGTCATGTTCGGACCGTACAAAAAAGTTATGTCAAATTTTGGATTGTGAATATTTATTAATATTGTCAATTGAAATTTACTTAGAAAAGGTTAAAACTTTGTGATCTATGTCCCTAAAGACCCTTACAAAGTTATTTTATACTTTTTTTACTCGTCCCCCAATAATACCAACTGTTGTAGTCGTCTCCAAAATGTTTGCGACTCCACGTGTTTCCGCCATTTTGTCCATCGAAGCATATCCTTTCAATGCCTACGCGCACCCCATGTTTTTATACTGGCAGCCATTTGATTGATTTAAAAACTCGCTAGGAGATGCGTATTAATGAGATGCGTATTAAATGTTATTGTGTCCTGCTAGCAGGCCCTACCCTGTATAGTTTCTATCAAAATACGATTGTAATCGAATATACAATAGGCGAAGGGGGTAAATAAACGCATCTCTTATAATACTGAAAGCATGTATATACGTTTATTCATATAAAATTGCTTGCTTGCTTGATTGATTGACTGATTGATTGATTGATTGATTGCATAATAGATTTATTTATTTACTGATTGATTGGACGTATACAAGTTACGGAATATTATTATTATTACTCGTATTGCTATGTTTATGATGAGATGAAATATACCTACATACATTATATGGAATATACATTAAATTAAATAATTATTACTCGTATTATTATGTTACGAAAAGTTATTCTGCGATGGCGCTAACATTAACATATTTATAAAAACAACGCTTTTTGTTAACGCTAGATTTTACCATCAAATTGTCGTGACGGAGGCTTTAAATGAAAGAGATTCACTCCAAAATTAGATTCTGACCATATTTTTACTTTACCTGCCTACTAACCAAAGAGGAGGTAAAGAATTTTGAATGCGCTAAAAAATCGGATATGTCTGTATGTGCATGTGTGTATTCCTCCACGATAGCGCCCAAACGCTTCATCCGATTGAGCTGA